>JAWNON010000178.1:175000-177500 GCA_035045945.1 Drosophila anceps
CTAGGAAGACAACATTAAGATACGTTCAGGTATCACCTAGTTGCAAGTCAGCTACTCTAAGCTAGCTTGCACAGGGCTCCACTTATCCTTGACATTCAAAGCTTAACTTATGCACCTTATTGTTCAAAACAGGGTTTTTCAGTTGCATGCAGTTTGTTCAATTTGCCCTGTTCTGATGCCCCCTTGTCAAGGAAACTTCGAGAATCTGCGGTTATTCTGTCCGAGAATCAAAAAGAGAAAACACTCGAAACAGTTCTCACTGCACTTTTCCTACTCACGCACACTCCCACACACTCCCACAGACTCCTACGCACTCACACGCATACATAAATGCATTTTGCTGGCGTAAACAAACTGCGTGCAAAAAAAATGTGAAAAAAATAATATGAAAAAAGATCAAAAAAAAAAAGGAAAGCAGAGCCTCTTATATGAATACATATAATATATACATGTGTGTGTGTGCGTGTGTGTATGAACGTGTCTGCAACTGAATACAAACAACGGTTAATACTGTGTGGGCTGCCAAAGTATTACATTAACATTAACAACAGCGAGACATAAATTTGTACACATATAAACAAGTGTAAGTGTGTGTGTGTAAAAAAGTAAAATAAAAAAAATAGAAATTGGCTAAAAAATTCATGAAAAAAACACGCACATACATATACGCTCACACACAGAAGCACAAATGTGAAAAAAATAAAAAATAAAACTGATAAACATAAAAATTAAAAAGCATGTTCAAAACCTTTGTATATAGCACACACACACACGCACACCCATACCCACACACATGCATGACCAGCCTGTGCACTATGACCACCCTGTGTCAACCGATTGCATTACACGCACGAAAATAAAATGCAAATGCAGGCGGCCACTTGGTGGGTTGGCTGGCTGGCTTGGTGCCCGGATATGCCCGGCCGCCATTGCATTTTCGTTAGCCACACGCACACACAAGCCTATCCATTTGGTTCATTTTTATTCTGTTGTTTTGTTCGTTTTCTCTACTGACATCATTTTTTTGCCTTTTTGCTTTTGTTTTCACTTTTTTGTTTTGTTTATTTTTGCTGGGTGTTCAAATTACGTATACGCCCCATACGCGGCAGCTGGACACACACACACTTACACACACACACACACACACACACACAATATATATATATATATATATATATATATATATATATATATATATATATATAGATGGACATGCCATAGACCATATAGACGGATGGAACGTAGGCAAAGTGCGTGTGCCCAAACTGCGCTCTCACTCTGGACAGAGGGAGCGAGAGATAGAGAGGGAGAGAGAGCGAGAGAGAGTGAGAGAGAGTGAGAGAGAGTGACATAGAGTGACATAGAGAGAGAGTGAGTGGTCGAGAGTGTGAGAGAGAGAGAGAGTAAGTGAAAAAGAGGTAGAGTGTGAGTGCAATGGCATAATGCGTGCAGGCGTCGCTGGCTTGAAGAAGGGCTAGCATGCATAACACACCCAAACCCAGCCCAAACTTGCAGCACACCCTCTCCATATCTCTCTTTCTCTCTCTCTCTCGCTCTATAGGGCAGCTGCATTTTTGGACTGTGCTGCGGCATATTTATCTATCATATTTTGTTTTATTTCATTTTTTTTTTACTTTTTTTACATATTTTGGATTATGTTAAAGCGCGCGCATTTGTGTGTGTGTGGGTGTGTGTGAGTGCGCACTTGTTGTTGTTGTTTGGGGTAGCTTATATAAACAACAAATTGTTGTGCCTACGCGTTGTTATTTACTTATATTTTGTATTATTTGGTTTTATTTTTTATTTTTTATGCATTTACCAATTTAATTCACACATACTCCCATATGTGTCTGTGTGTCTAGTGTACATAAGTATTATGTGTATCTGTTGACAGCTCCGAGCTGAACCATCCGCAGCACCACTTAAACCACACATCTCTCTGACTTTCTGTCTCGATTCCCTTTTTGCAGTTACCTTTTTTTGTGCGTTTTTTAAATATTTTAATATATTGTAATACTTACTAGGCCTGGTCAGAGAAAAACAGGCGTAGGCGGCTGTGGCGGTGGGAGGGGGCGTGGCTGCTGTGGCTGCATTCAAAGCAACTCAAGCCACGCCCAGGCGCTGTTTTTTTGTTTTATTATTTCGTATTTCGCATGCATCGCTCGCTGTTTACTTAGCTCTTAATGAAAAATGCGTCGCAAAAAATTAGCATAAACATTTTTAATTGATTCCGCTGCAATGCATCGCCTGGACCACCCACCTGCACCGGCGCTAGCACCTGCAGCAACCCACCTGCAGCAAAAGGCATCAATTGCTGTCTGTCAGGGCTATCAAAGGGTTTGGCCACATATTGATTATATTGTTGCTGCACACCTCAATGAATAGATCACAATCTCCTTAAGCATCCCCATCTCGATCTTCATCTGCATTTGCATCAGACTTCTGTATATTTTGTTGCCTTTTCAGTGGCTCCACAAATATGAGCATCTTCTGTAGTAAA
>JAWNON010000178.1:182500-220000 GCA_035045945.1 Drosophila anceps
GTAGAGTCTGGAGATTTCGTAGTCACCTAGAACCATCAATAATATAGTATATTTTAATACATTACACTGTTTTTTTTTTTGCCGAGAACGAGTATTAGGCAGTCGATTGTAATATTTCTACTTGATTTTTGGTTTGTTTGCCACAAAGTCCAGCAATCGCAGTCAAGGGGTTTCTTACAATTCAATGTCTTTTAATTATATACACATGTATATATATATATATATATACACATGTATATATATATATAGTAATATATATATATATATATATATATATATATATATATATATATATATATATATATATATATATATATATATATATATATATATATATATATATATATATATATATATATATATATATATATATATATATATATATATATATATATATATATATATATATATATATATATATATATATATATATATATATATATATATATATATATATTTGGATATGTATATAAAGTAACTGAAGTGACTAAGATAAGACATACACACAGTCGCTTGTTGTGTTGCAATAGTCAAGCAAAACTCAAGGTGAGCCTCTTTTAGTAACTATGCAACTTTTTTTCAGTCACTCGCCAGGCAGTCGTAAACCTTTAAATATGAGATACGCATATATATACAAATATATGTATGCACATATATACAGAGGTTAACTATTCATGCTTTAAATGCTCATTTAACTCACCCACGCACCCACTCACACTCAGAGTTACTGAGTCAATTATAAAGTCATCAAATCTTGCATGTCGACAATCTAAATAACATACGTTTAAGGAGTTAAACGATTTGTCGCACGCTAATAAACACATGTACACACACGCACACTCAATCACACACACACACTTTAACATTCTATGACGGGCCATAATCAGGCAGGAACAAACGCTAATAAAAACTACCCAAAAACACAAGTTCAAAGTTCAAAAACGCTCAAATGCCACAAAATCAACACGTTACACATGCACACACACAAACACGCAAAAGGGCTGTGGTTGGGGTGGGGTGGGGGGTTGGTTGAAGACAAACCGCTTAAGTGCGCCTATAAAATTACTGTGAAAATTTCACACTAAAACTTTTAACCTAAAACCCACAAAAAGTAGATGGAGAGCTCTACTTGATGATGATGTTATGCGTGTGTGACGATGTGTGTGCGTGTGTGTGTGTGCGCAAATGAGTTGAAATTTTAGGGCACAAATTCATCATAAAATCACTTAAAATGATATTTACAACCCTTGCCCCATGGCCCTCGCTCTACTCCAGCTCAAATAGTCATCCTGTTGCAGCTCCTTCCTGCTGCTGATGTTGTTGTTGTTATTGTCCTTAGCCCAAAATAGGCCTAGCCCACATGTGCTCAAGTAATTGCGTGTCAAAACTTTTGAACCTTTGGCCTTTTGGGCAACAAAATAACAACAACGGAAGCGGGAGTCAGTGCCACAAAGTTCAACCCCTTATAAAGTCTAGTATCCGAACCCCTTTTTTGTCCTTTTTTGTGGCGTGCTGCCTGCCTAATCCTTTGATGGGCCTAATCGTAAACAGGACACAACTAGGCAACAGGCTGTAGCTGAGGCACATATCATGCTAATTTGCGGACAGCCGACTTCGTTTGACTTGGCTTCCGACTCATGTCCTGCCGTTGCCGGCCTTGCTGTGTAACGGGCAACCGGACACCCTATAAAACTAAACAAAACACACACCCACAAAGAACGCAGGGACGGAAGGACGAACGGACGACCATATCAATAAACACAGTTGAATGCCTTATACCTTATAGACGAACCATGTGGCAAGGTGGCACAAGAGTGGCCAAGGCTCATGAGACAGAAAGAGAGAGAGAGATAGAGAGAGAAAGAGAGAGAAAGAGGGGGAGGGAGGGTAGTTATGTAGTTAGGGCAAAGCCTTGTGGCGCCCATCACTAGGAAATGGCAACAAAAGTCTCATAAAAGTGTTAAAAATCATTTTTGGGCTTGACTTCCGTCTGGGACACAGGACACACACACAGAGTCAGGAAGTGAGAGGCCAGGCGAGTGGCTACCAACTGAGATTGCAAAGAAGCAGTTGAGTTTGGCTTGAAACAATTGAAATGCAAAGGGTTATGCCAGTGTGCATGGATGCTCTTTGGTAATTAATTTACATAATACCTGTGAGACATAGATGTAGACGTCGTTTAGTTGTTTAACCAGCAGTGAAATCGCTTGACGAAACACGCATGCCATGCCAGCCAGCGCCTGAGCTCTCTTGCTTTCTCTCTCTATCTCTCTCTCTAGAGTCGCAACGTCCTTAATACTAAACCCCAAATCTCCATCTCTGAGCTATCTTGCTTTCTCTCTCTATCTCTCTCTCTAAGGTCGCAACGTCCTGAATACTAAACCGCAAATCTCCATCTTATGTGGGTCACTCTATTGACGACGTGCTGGGGCGTTGCGTGTGCCAAAATCTAAGAATTTCACTCTTGAATTTTCTAATAAATTCAAAGCGCAAGCTGAAATTTTTTGCCCATGCCAGACAGCTAAGCGAAGGGGGCGGAAAGCGAGGGCTGAAGACGGAGGGCTGAGGACTAGCTAGACTCCATGGCAAAAGCAATAAAAATGAGTCTCAGTCAAGATTTCTCTCTCTGTGTCTGTGTGTGCTTTTGATGATTATGTGTGTAATTTGTAATTATGACTTCTTTGCCCTACGCTGCTCGACTCGACCATCTGGCCATGTTATGTTCGTTCACGCTGTGAGGAGACAGTATAGTGGGGCTTTGTCTGTAATATTCGTCTTCCTGTTTTTCTCTTGATACTAGTCACTTCAAATTTAAATTGGATATACTCTACAGGCTCGTCCCATAAGGTATGAAGGTATTTTGGATATGCCCACTGGGGGCATGGCCAGTCGGGTGAAAACTACATCTTCCTTAGTTTAATTGGCAGGAAATCTTTATGTTTTGTCGTTGACTCATAATTGACTACTGACTTCCCCTTCCGTGAAGGAGTATTAAATAGTCAGTTACCGCCGAATGTAACGTTTTCAGTTGTTATTGTAATGGACAAACCTTTGCTTTGTGGCTATTCTATTCTAATTTGAATGGTCACATATTTCTGCTCACATATTTCAAAAGATAACGCACTCAGGACCCACTTGACCATAAGCTGCTTCCGAAGGGTCTCAACTTCTTTGCACTTGTGGGTGAGTATTTTGGTTTTGGTTTTTGCGTGTGCGTCTTAAATATTTGTGCTGGGGCTGAGATTGCGAGGTCTGCGAGTCGAAAGGAAAATTCGACTGCAAAAAAATCAAGGACATCCCAGCCGTCTCCCTCTCTATGTCTCTTTACTCGTAGTGGTAATCCCTGATTTTCTACAGCATTCTCGTATGTATAAGACCCAAGTCGAAAACAACAACTCACTCTACTTCTCTCTCACACTCATTCTCTTTCTCTCTCTCTCTTTCCTTTTCTCTGTCTTTACTCGTGTGTGTGTGTGTCGCATAATTTGTGGGTCATACATATTTGGCATGTTTGACATGTTTCTTTGGTGTTTTACATGATAAACACTTAAGGGTGCTAACAAACCCAAAAAAGCCAAACCGAAAACCCAAAACAAAACACGCGACAGGCTAAACCCCAAAGACCAGTCGACCAGTTCTGGAGCTCGAAACGATTTGGAAAATGTTTTAATAAAGTTGTGTAATAAATGGAAGAAGAGTAAAAAGTATTTGAAAAGGACTAAACACTATATTATTAATATCGAATACATGCTCATGCTATAAGACATAGGAATTTCTACGTCCCCAATTCGTTTACTATAGTTAAGAGGTCTAATCCATTATAAGTCTCTAGCTTTAATCGATAGATCGACGACGGCCGCTCTTTACAGTATAGAATAATAGTAATAGAATAATAATAGAAGTATAGAAATCTTCATAGCTAAAGATATGCTGCTGTGTTCATAAAAATAGTAGTACGATTAAAATGTATATTTATATATTTAAAACGTATTTGAAACGAGTATAAAGGTTAATATATACATATATTCGTAGCTGTATAAAACATGAATTTTTCAGTATTCTACAATTTTTTCCTCATTGGCGTTCAGTAATGGTCTTTTCTTTCATTTAGTTTACTTAAGAACTTTTTGTACAGTTGGTAAATAGCTCAAATCGTTAATATCAGCCCATTAGAGCAGCAGCAGATGCCAAGTTGCCATGCTGACCAGCTTGAATGCAAGCTCTTACATTCTGCTGCAAGTGCTTAAGACCCTAATTAGGCGCGTCGCCTTTGGGCTAACTGCAAGTCCCAGTCCGAGTTGGCCAAGTGAAATTGTGCTAAAAACTTCAATCAAATGCTCAGACAGGCACACTCAAATAACCAGTTGGCCAGGCTGTATCCGGGACTAGAGCCAAGGGCGAGGAAGCCGGTGAAGAAACCTTCCACAAAACGCGCGTCTCAAGAAGCCGCTCCACACGATCCCTTTATTTTGGAAACTAGTTTTCTTAGTTCCACGACGCTTTGCGTTTGGCATTGCCAAAAAAAGTCGAAACATTTTTGGTGCGCCAGGTCACGTTATGCGAGTAGCGAGCACCGAGCATCGTCTACATCAACAATAAGCTGAGCAGCAGGGCTGAGAGCAAGATGGAGGACATACTTAAGAAACATTGTGCGTTAGCTGATGCTTGAGCTTAAATTTGAGCTCACAATGCAGTTTTTCAATTTAAAATCTCGAAGACCTGCTCTCTCTCAATCTCATTCTCTTTGAAAACAGAAAAACAAGTAGTACGAGGATAAGGACTAAGACTTCCTCTCTCTCTCTCTCTCTCTTTCTCTCTCTTTCTCTCTCTCTCCTTCTCTATCTCACTGCTCTTTTTCTCCACGCTGATCATGCTGCCTTCTTTCTATATAGGTCGTTGCAATTTAATACTTGGATTTCATGTTTGCTTCGCTGACCCCCGCTCCCCCTGCGTCCCCTTGCACTGTTTTCTCTACTGCCCCTGGTCGTTGTTGCATTCAATTTCGTTGTAGGTTTTTGCGCCCGGTTTCGGTTTCGTTATCGTGCCCAGTTTCTGTATCGGTTGGCCTGCATGCAGGCTCAGCTTTTCAAATCTTCATTATTATTTTTCCTTCTTTTTTGTGACAAACTCTTGCATAGTTAATGCATCAACTGCAAGCCAAGAATTGAGAGCAAACTGGTTTCTTAACATAGTAATTTAGATATATAGAGATGGCGAGGGCAGAGAGAAAGAGAGAGAGACAGAAAGTGCGAGGGGGTTAACAGTCTACATAATCTGTGCAGAAGCTTATTGGGCTGCCACGATTAAGTCATCAAATCGCAATTGCGATATAATAGCCGACGGTCAATGTGTTACCTGATAGCCAAACATACACGCGAGACTTATCTAGAAGCCTTTTGAATCGCCTTTAAGCTGCAGTTCAAGCACAAACAGCACTAGCTGTCCAACTGTCCAGCTATTGAGCTATCGAGCTGCCATACAAGCTGTTACAGTAAAAGTCTTATCTTTATTTGGGAACCAATAGACAAGGCAACACACTCAACTTTATGTGCTTTTGTGTGTGTGTGTGGTTTTTAGGATTAGTGGCGTGTGCAACAGGCAACGAGTGGCTTGGGGTGGTTTGGTCGGGGCTTGACCGCATGCTAGCTGGCTACTGTCATGGCAGCGCTTAGCTCTGGCTCCAAGGTCAAGCATATATACGAATTCCATTTGCAACAGCTGAGAGGGTCGCACGCACACCGCAACAGAAAAGACTTGGCCAACTTACAACCTGTTGAAGAAAGTTTTAAGAGCAAGGCAAACAAACAGCAGCCGAGTGACACGTAACATGGCGAAAGCCAAAAGAGAAAGCTAGGCATATGAAAATCCTTTGGCAACGAGTGGACAGCGTCCCCTCCCCCCCCCCCCACACACACACACACACACACATACACATGTCTATGGCATAGAAACATAGTCAAAGTTGTTTAATCAAAAGTCTTAGCCGCTGGGCAACGCAGCTTACAGGTGGTTCTTCTTCAGCTGTGTGTGTGGGAATTTGAGCTTAGCCAGTCTAATAAGGATAAGGAGCCAGCCCAATAAGGAGACAAGCTAGCTCCATGAACCTAGCAAAAATGGTGGCTCAAGGTCGTGCTGGCTGCCCATTTCGATATATATATATATATATATATATATATATATATATATATATATATATATATATATATATATATATATATATATATATATATATATATATATATATATATATATATATATATATATATATATATATATATATATATATATATATATATATATATATATATGTATGTATATATATATATATATATATATATATATATATATATATATATGTATATATATATATATATATATATATATATATACACCTTATACCTGTCTGCCCACCTGTGCCGCAGAATCAACTGTGTAACTGTAACTGTAGCTCTACTTCGAAATGTTCTCATAGAAATTTATCGGCTGCCACAATTCCCACATGCCGTTTTTCTTCTTTTTTCCATTCTTTTCTTTTGCTTGTGCTGAGCAAAAGAAAAATTGGCGTTGACTGCGTGCTGACGCCGACGCTGCCGTTGACGTTGATGCTGACGTTGACGGCGACGCCAGTACGCTAGAGCAAAAGAAGTCGGCAAAACAGCGAAGGCAACTCAGCGAAAGCGAAAGTTTTGTCTACCCACATGAGGATATGCCGCCCGCACACAATCACACAGACACACACACAGACACACACACACACACACACACACACACACAGACACACACACACACACACACACACACACACACACACACACACACACACACACACACACACACACACACACACACACACACACACACACACACACACACACACACACACACACACACACACACACACACACACACACACACACACACACACACACACACACACACACACACACACACAACCTCAGCATCAGCTCTGACGTCGACGCCGACGTCGACGTCAACGTCGAAGTGCGCACGTTCCTTTGATTGCGTCGCGTTTTCTTTTCTTTTCCATTTTTATATTGCCCTTTCGGTGCTCTTCTTTTTTCTGGGCAGCTGCACACCTCGCTTGCCCCCCTCGAGCCCCCTCACCACACTAACTGTTGTTATAGTCTTTTTATGCGCTGGAGTTTTCCCATTTTCCTACTACTACACGCACACACACACACACACACACAAACAGTTGCCTCAAGAAGAGAAATTGTGAATCGTACGCCCACTCGCGACACTTTCTCTTCGCTTTTGGCGTCGCTCTCTTAACCATTTTCTGCTTAAGTCCTAAGAGCGAAGACAGAGAAAGGCGCAGCACAAACTGATTTATGCTCAGTAGAAGGCAGCATCCTCCTCCCCTTCTTCTCTTTTAGTTTTGATTTTTTTTCTTTTTTGCTTTTGCCAACTACTCGAAAGAAGCGAAATGTTAAGGAGCTCGCGCTTGGCTCGTGGTCAAAGCAGGCTCTATTAAGCTTTAAGCTTCTGCTAAGCTTTTGTAGCTGAAGACGCGAAAGCTTTTGGCGAACAACTTGATCGGCAACATATTTACTCAAGTCACAAACCAATCGATGCAAAATTACGATATGCATAATAAAATATACATATATTTATTTGAAAGACTGTTGATTTATCTATCTGTAGAATATATGATTAAATCAGTATTTGCGAGTATTACGTATACCTATATTAGTATTCAACTCTTCTCTTCTCTTCTCTCCTCTTCTCTTCTCTTCTCTTCTCTTCTCTTCTCTTCTCTTCTCTTCTCTTCTCTTCTCTTCTCTTCTCTTCTCTTCTCTTCTCTTCTCTTCTCTTCTCTTCTCTTCTCTTCTCTTCTCTTCTCTTCTCTTCTCTCTCTCTTCTCTTCTCTTCTCTTCTCTTCTCTTCTCTTCTCTTCTCTTCTCTTCTCTTCTCTTCTCTTCTCTTCTCTTCTCTTCTCTTCTCTTCTCTTCTCTTCTCTTCTCTTCTCTTCTCTTCTCTTCTCTTCTCTTCTCTTCTCTTCTCTTCTCTTCTCTTCTCTTCTCTTCTCTTCTCTTCTCTTCTCTTCTCTTCTCTTCTCTTCTCTTCTCTTCTCTTCTCTTCTCTTCTCCTCTTCTCTTCTCTTCTCTTCTCTCTCTCTTCTCTCTCTCTTCTCTTCTCTTCTCTTCTCTTCTCTTCTCTTCTCTTCTCTTCTCTTCTCTTCTCTTCTCTCTCTCTTCTCTTCTCTTCTCTTCTCTTCTCTTCTCTTCTCTTCTCTTCTCTTCTCTTCTCTTCTCTTCTCTCTTCTCTTCTCTTCTTCTTCTCTTCTCTTCTCTTCTCTTCTCTTCTCTTCTCTTCTCTTCTCTTCTCTTCTCTTCTCTTCTTCTTCTCTTCTCTTCTCTTCTCTTCTCTTCTCTTCTCTTCTCTTCTCTTCTCTTCTCTTCTCTTCTCTTCTCTTCTCTTCTCTTCTCTTCTCTTCTCTTCTCTTCTCTTCTCTTCTCTTCTCTTCTCTTCTCTTCTCTTCTCTTCTCTTCTCTTCTCTTCTCTTCTCTTCTCTTCTCTTCTCTCTCTCTTCTCTTCTCTTCTCTTCTCTCTCTCTTCTCTTCTCTTCTCTTCTCTTCTCTTCTCTTCTCTTCTCTTCTCTTCTCTTCTCTTCTCTTCTCTTCTCTTCTCTTCTCTTCTCTTCTCTTCTCTTCTCTTCTCTTCTCTTCTCTTCTCTTCTCTTCTCTTCTCTTCTCTTCTCTTCTCTTCTCTTCTCTTCTCTTCTCTTCTCTTCTCTTCTCTTCTCTTCTCTTCTCTTCTCTTCTCTTCTCTTCTCTTCTCTTCTCTTCTCTTCTCTTCTCTTCTCTTCTCTTCTCTTCTCTTCTCTTCTCTTCTCTTCTCTTCTCTTCTCTTCTCTTCTCTTCTCTTCTCTTCTCTTCTCTTCTCTTCTCTTCTCTTCTCTTCTCTTCTCTTCTCTTCTCTTCTCTTCTCTTCTCTTCTCTCGCTATTGCCGAAATGTGTACTTAATATTCATATTATTCCCATATAATTCAGGCTACCATATATTGTGAACATATTTTTTTTGGCAACTACTCAAAAAGTTAAACAACTGACAAAACACTGGAAATCGAATCGGTAGTTAGGGAAAGAGTTAGCCAGAAAAAAAACCGGCGAATCGAAGCGTGTCGCCAAAAGAAAAGAGGAAAACGTGTGTGCGCCTGCAAAGTCAAGCGAAAGGGGAAGAGTAAAACGAGAGGGGCACTCTACGCAAAAAGAAGAAGCACGCCGAAATTTTGCAGTCAACCCACAAAAAAGTTGCAACACACAAAAGGAAAGGAAACCGAACGTCCTTCACACTGTGATGGCCGTAGGGGGAGTGAGAGTGAACGAGAGGATTCGTATGAAACGGCGCGTGCCGGCCAGGAGCTTGTGGCGCCACCTGTTGACAATGCATGGGGAGTGTGGGCAGAGAACTGTGGAGGTTGCTGCTGCAGCAGCAGCACAAAAGAAAGAAGCTCCAGCACCACCAGTAGCAGCAGCCTGTCAACAACAAGACCAAGCCAAAGCCAAAGCATGCCTCTCCACAGTTGGATGGATAAGCTCAACCCACATTTTGACTCGTATCCATAACTCACACATACAATTACACACAACACACGCAGTATAGACTCCAGTACCAGGCGCACAGAGCGACTCGAACAATGAAAGCAAGTAAGTCGGGAGTGTTCGACTAGCAGATACCCTGACCAAACATTGAATTTCTTTGGGTCTTGTTAATGCGATCTAAAAGATAAATTTTAAGACATGCATGAGACATGTAGCATATAGATCTGTGTATGTGTCAAAGCTCAAGACTCTACTATTGCAAATGAGTTTTTCTTACGAGGGAAGTATCTAAACACTGTTAAGAACGTTCAGTAAGAGGTCCTGGATCTTCAAGTTACGCATCATAAAACCAATGGAGCAACTTATTTACTTCAACTCACTCTGCATTCAGAAAGACCAACATCTATTGCTAGACAAGCCCAAGTGCATTCACTCCAAGTCAATATACCTCTCTTAAGCAATTTGCATTTGCTACAGGGTATACAGAGCGGGAAAAGAAAAAAGCTGAAAACGCGACGAAAATCGGACGTTGGGTGCATGCCCCCACAGCCACAGTTGCAGCCACAGTCAGGATGCTGCAAGTGCGGGTCGAATATGACACAAAAGAAAATCCACGGCAATTGAGAGTAGGTGCGCTGCAAGTGCGTCAGTCAACAAATGAAACAAAACAAATTCCAGCAAGGTAAACAAATCGAAATCTTTTGACTCTGTGATTCTGAATCGGGCACAAACAGTTATATAAACACTTTAACAAAAAAGAACCCAACATATATGTATATAAATACATTAGTATATAGAACTATATAAAAAAAACTTTTATATGCACTTACCAAAAGAGGAAATTACATAAGCCTTAGCTAATATTTGTTAGCTGTAGTTGATCTGAACTTCGATATATGCAGAGTACTAAAAGAAAAAGAGAAAATATCGAGTTAGTGTAAAAATTAGAGATTTAACAAAGAAAATGGGAGAGAGAGGACTTAAATTCATTGAGAAAGGCAAACATGAAGACAGATCAGAAATAGTTAGTGTGAAAGAAACGAAAATAAAGATAGCGACAGATAACAAAACTTTTAAAGAACTAAGCGAAAAAATTGTTTGGCTTTGAATAGCTCATAACTCATTGACAGAGCATAATTCGGCGAGAATGGCATAGAAGAGCCATTCAACAAACATAAAGGTAAGAGACATAGAGAAAAATAAAGTTTAAAATCGATATTGAAATAGCATATACAGATTTAGTTTTATAGTAAAACATTTGAGATAAGTTAAATTAATGAGAATCGCATAGATAGGCCATTCAAGCAACCGAAACCAAACGTTTTCTCTATCAATTTAAGCAAATCGTTGTCTGCATTTGATAGGAGACGATGTAAAATATAGGTATACAAGCATACATATACATATCCTATCCATTCTTCCACCAAACGTTTATCGCTACATTGACATCTGTAAGTTCAGTCTGAATGAGTTTTGTTTTTCTCAAAAGCTCTAAGAGTAAATGAAACGCGATTCTCTGATTAAAAGAAAATCCACTTCATGTGCCAGTTGAGAGAGGTAAATAAGATAAGATAACATAATGATTATATGAAAAGCTAAGCTCGATTAGTACAAGCTCTCAGCAATTTATCTGGCTGCGAACAGTGGAAGGAACATGTACCCGAAGTACCATCTGCTCAAATATGCATTGACATTCACAGTCGTTCAGAGTCGTTCAGGGTGGCTCTACTCACATTTGTGTTTCTTATGCTCGTTTATGCTCATGCAAATGGATGTATTGGTTTTGTACAAATATATTTTGTCTGTCTTTATTAAAATAAAAGCTATCGAAACTGAAGACTATAGACTTACTTACACATATACTGATACTGATACTGATACTGATACTGATACTGATACTGATACTGATACTGATACTGATACTGATACTGATACTGATACTGATACTGATACTGATACTGATACTGATACTGATACTGATACTGATACTGATACTGATACTGATACTGATACTGATACTGATACTGATACTGATACTGATACTGATACTGATACTGATACTGATACTGATACTGATACTGATACTGATACTGATACTGATACTGATACTGATACTGATACTGATACTGATACTGATACTGATACTGATACTGATACTGATACTGATACTGATACTGATACTGATACTGATACTGATACTGATACTGATACTGATACTGATACTGATACTGATACTGATACTGATACTGATACTGATACTGATACTGATACTGATACTGATACTGATACTGATACTGATACTGATACTGATACTGATACTGATACTGATACTGACACTGATACTGATACTGATACTGATACTGATACTGATACTGATACTGATACTGATACTGATACTGATACTGATACTGATACTGATACTGATACTGATACTGATACTGATACTGATACTGATACTGATACTGATACTGATACTGATACTGATACTGATACTGATACTGATACTGATACTGATACTGATACTGATACTGATACTGATACTGATACTGATACTGATACTGATACTGATACTGATACTGATACTGATACTGATACTGATACTGATACTGATACTGATACTGATACTGATACTGATACTGATACTGATACTGATACTGATACTGATACTGATACTGATACTGATACTGATACTGATACTGATACTGATACTGATACTGATACTGATACTGATACTGATACTGATACTGATACTGATACTGATACTGATACTGATACTGATACTGATACTGATACTGATACTGATACTGATACTGATACTGATACTGATACTGATACTGATACTGATACTGATACTGATACTGATACTGATACTGATACTGATACTGATACTGATACTGATACTGATACTGATACTGATACTGATACTGATACTGATACTGATACTGATACTGATACTGATACTGATACTGATACTGATACTGATACTGATACTGATACTGATACTGATACTGATACTGATACTGATACTGATACTGATACTGATACTGATACTGATACTGATACTGATACTGATACTGATACTGATACTGATACTGATACTGATACTGATACTGATACTGATACTGATACTGATACTGATACTGATACTTATACTTATACTTATACTTATACTTATACTTATACTTATACTTATACTTATACTTAAACTTATACTTATACTTATACTTATACTTATACTTATACTTATACTTATACTTATACTTATACTTATACTTATACTTATACTTATACTTATACTTATACTTATACTTATACTTATACTTATACTTATACTTATACTTATACTTATACTTATACTTATACTTATACTTATACTTATACATATACTTATACTTACACTTACACTTACACTTACACTTATACTTATACTTATACTTATACTTATACTTATACTTATACTTATACTTATACTTATACTTATACTTATACTTATACTTATACTTATACTTATACTTATACTTATACTTATACTTATACTTATACTTATACTTATACTTATACTTATACTTATACTTATACTTATACTTATACTTATACTTATACTTATACTTATACTTATACTTATACTTATACTTATACTTATACTTATACTTATACTTATACTTATACTTATACTTATACTTATACTTATACTTATACTTATACTTATACTTATACTTATACTTATACTTATACTTATACTTATACTTATACTATATACTTATACTTATACTTATACTTATACTTATACTTATACTTATACTTATACTTATACTATATACTTATACTTATACTTATACTTATACTTATACTTATACTTATACTTATACTTATACTTATACTTATACTTATACTTATACTTATACTTATACTTATACTTATACTTATACTTATACTTATACTTATACTTATACTTATACTTATACTTATACTTATACTTATACTTATACTTATACTTATACTTATACTTATACTTATACTTATACTTATACTTATACTATATACTTATACTTATACTTATACTTATACTTATACTTATACTTATACTTATACTTATACTTATACTATATACTTATACTTATACTTATACTTATACTTATACTTATACTTATACTTATACTTATACTTATACTTATACTTATACTTATATTATACTTATATTATACTTATATTATATTATATTATACTTATACTTATATTATACTTATACTTATACTTATACTTATACTTATACTTATACTTATATTATACTTATACTTATACTTATACTTATACTTATACTTATACTTATACTTATATTATACTTATACTTATATTATACTTATACTTATATTATATTATACTTATACTTATACTTATATTATACTTATACTTATACTTATACTTATACTTATACTTATATTATATTATACTTATACTTATACTTATACTTATACTTATACTTATACTTATACTTATATTATATTATATTATATTATATTATATTATTTATATTATATTATACTTATACTTATACTTATATTATACTTATATTATATTATACTTATATTATACTTATACTTATATTATACTTATACTTATACTTATACTTATATTTATACTTATACTTATACTTATATTATACTTATACTTATACTTATACTTATACTTATACTTATACTTATACTTATACTTATATTATACTTATACTTATACTTATACTTATATTATATTATACTTATACTTATACTTATACTTATACTTATACTTATACTTATACTTATACTTATACTTATACTTATATTATACTTATACTTATACTTATACTTATATTATACTTATACTTATACTTATACTTATACTTATACTTATACTTATACTTATACTTATACTTATACTTATACTTATACTTATACTTATACTTATATTATACTTATACTTATACTTATACTTATACTTATACTTATACTTATACTTATACTTATACTTATACTTATACTTATACTTATACTTATACTTATACTTATATTATACTTATATTATACTTATACTTATATTATACTTATACTTATACTTATACTTATACTTATACTTATACTTATACTTATACTTATACTTATACTTATACTTATACTTATACTTATACTTATACTTATACTTATACTTATACTTATACTTATACTTATACTTATACTTATACTTATACTTATACTTATATATTATACTTATACTTATACTTATACTTATACTTATACTTATACTTATACTTATACTTATACTTATACTTATACTTATACTTATATTATACTTATACTTATACTTATACTTATAATTATACTTATACTATATATACTTATACTTATACTTATATTATACTTATATTATATTATACTTATACTTATACTTATATATTTATACTTATACTTATACTTATACTTATACTTATACTTATACTTATACTTATACTTATACTTATACTTATACTTATATTATACTTATACTTATACTTATACTTATATTTATACTTATACTTATACTTATACTTATACTTATACTTATATATTATACTTATATTATACTTATACTTATACTTATACTTATACTTATACTTATACTTATACTTATACTTATACTTATACTTATACTTATACTTATACTTATACTTATACTTATACTTATACTTATACTTATACTTATACTTATACTTATACTTATACTTATACTTATACTTATACTTATACTTATACTTATACTTATACTTATACTTATACTTATACTTATACTTATACTTATACTTATACTTATACTTATACTTATACTTATACTTATACTTATACTTATACTTATATCTTATACTTATACTTATACTTATACTTATACTTATACTTATACTTATACTTATACTTATACTTATACTTATACTTATACTTATACTTATACTTATACTTATACTTATACTTATACTTATACTTATACTTATACTTATACTTATACTTATACTTATACTTATACTTATACTTATACTTATACTTATACTTATACTTATACTTATACTTATACTTATACTTATACTTATACTTATACTTATACTTATACTTATACTTATACTTATACTTATACTTATACTTATACTTATACTTATACTTATACTTATATTATACTTATACTTATACTTATACTTATACTTATACTTATACTTATACTTATATTATACTTATACTTATACTTATACTTATACTTATACTTATACTTATACTTATACTTATACTTATACTTATACTTATACTTATACTTATACTTATACTTATACTTATACTTATACTTATACTTATATTTATATTTATACTTATACTTATACTTATACTTATACTTATACTTATACTTATACTTATACTTATACTTATA
This sequence comes from Drosophila anceps, assembly GCA_035045945.1. Classification (NCBI taxonomy): domain Eukaryota; kingdom Metazoa; phylum Arthropoda; class Insecta; order Diptera; family Drosophilidae; genus Drosophila; species Drosophila anceps. The sequence goes on from JAWNON010000178.1 coordinate 198,491, forward strand.
CTTATACTTATATATACTTATACTTATACTTATACTTATACTTATACTTATTTATACTTATACTTATACTTATATATCTTATACTTATACTTATACTTATACTTATACTTATACTTATACTTATACTTATACTTATACTTATACTTATACTTATACTATATACTTATACTTATACTTATACTTATACTTATACTTATACTTATACTTATACTTATACTTATACTTATACTTATACTTATACTTATACTTATACTTATATTATACTTATACTTATACTTATACTTATACTTATACTTATACTTATACTTATACTTATACTTATACTTATACTTATACTTATACTTATACTTATACTTATACTTATACTTATACTTATACTTATACTTATACTTATACTTATACTTATACTTATACTTATACTTATACTTATACTTATACTTATACTTATACTTATACTTATACTTATACTTATACTTATACTTATACTTATACTTATACTTATACTTATACTTATACTTATACTTATACTTATACTTATACTTATACTTATACTTATACTTATACTTATACTTATACTTATACTTATACTTATACTTATACTTATACTTATACTTATACTTATACTTATACTTATACTTATACTTATACTTATACTTATACTTATACTTATACTTATACTTATACTTATACTTATACTTATACTTATACTTATACTTATACTTATACTTATACTTATACTTATACTTATACTTATACTTATACTTATACTTATACTTATACTTATACTTATACTTATACTTATACTTATACTTATACTTATACTTATACTTATACTTATACTTATACTTATACTTATACTTATACTTATACTTATACTTATACTTATACTTATACTTATACTTATACTTATACTTATACTTATACTTATACTTATACTTATACTTATACTTATACTTATACTTATACTTATACTTATACTTATACTTATACTTATACTTATACTTATACTTATACTTATACTTATACTTATACTTATACTTATACTTATACTTATACTTATACTTATACTTATACTTATACTTATACTTATACTTATACTTATACTTATACTTATACTTATACTTATACTTATACTTATACTTATACTTATACTTATACTTATACTTATACTTATACTTATACTTATACTTATACTTATACTTATACTTATACTTATACTTATACTTATACTTATACTTATACTTATACTTATACTTATACTTATACTTATACTTATACTTATACTTATACTTATACTTATACTTATACTTATACTTATACTTATACTTATACTTATACTTATACTAATGCTTATACTGATATTCATCAATTAGAGAGCTCTGTACATATAATCTAGCTATTGGCGAGTCAACTATATAGTCAGTTCAACTCTATCCGAAATGGCAACTCTTATTTGTGGTTAGGGGTTTGCTATGTGTGTTGGTTATGTGTGCCACAAATCGGCATCAAATGAGTATGTGGATCTGTTTGTCTGTCAGTCGGATCTTCATGCAGCATCTGCACAAATCTCCAGTTGGCCATGAATTATTCAACAGTTGGCATTACGCATACGCCCCATGCTCCCCCCATTCTACTTTGTATGTGTAATACAATACACTCTCGTGTGCGTGTGTGTGTGTGAAACTATGGCATACAATTTGCAACTTTCATGTAGCTGGCAAATGTTACACGAAATTGACTACGCAACACCCTCATGCCCCCTCCCTCTCGCCTTTGTGGAGGCCTCCTCTATGCCACTGGTTTTTGGCCCAGTTGCCGCGTTTGCCAAATCCTTTTTATGTCCATATTATGTAGTTCGCACGCATTTGCTAGCTTACGAGTGTGGTGCAAGGGAGAAGGTGGCCTTAGGGGGCTGCGTGGCACACATTTGGGCTCATTCAATTCCATTTCGGCTGCCTATCATTCCGTGCCGTCATATAACCCAAGTTCAATTACCTGTTACAGCCGTTAGATGAATTTCTACGGCACGCACATGCTTCGACTAGTTGAGCAACATGTGTGTGTGTGTGTGATTTTTTTTTTTTTGAATATTTGAAATGTTTTTGTTCGCGCACCGTTCAAGAGGAAGCAGCCGAGGTAGAAGACGAAGAAGAAGAAGCGCAAGAATAACGACACACTTTGGCACGCATTTGTGATAAACATAAATGAGCTTAGAAATGAACCCCGGAGGATAAGAAGGCCACACATGTGAGCTAGAGGCAGGAGAGCAAGTGTATAGTGTGTGTGCGTGTGTACGTGTGTGTGTGTGTGTGTGTGTGTGTGTGTGTGTGTGTGTGTGTGTGTGTGTGTGTGTGTGTGTGTGTGTGTGTGTGTGTGTGTGTGTGTGTGTGTGTGTGTGTGTGTGTGTGTGTGTGTGTGTGTGTGTGTGTGTGTGTGTGTGTGTGTGTGTGTGTGTGTGTGTGTGTGTGTGTGTGTGTGTGTGTGTGTGTGTGTGTGTGTGTGTGTGTGTGTGTGTGTGTGTGTGTGTGTGTGTGTGTGTGTGTGTGTGTGTGTGTGTGTGTGTGTGTGTGTGTGTGTGTGTGTGTGTGTGTGTGTGTGTGTGTGTGTGTGTGTGTGTGTGTGTGTGTGTGTGTGGCTGGCAATAGTACAGTGCGTGTCAAGTATCAGGGCCAACACGAACATTATACAAATGATATGACATTAGATAAGCCTAAGTGCAAATTGGCTTACAAAACCGGGATTTGTTGGCGCTCGAGGCTCGACTCGCCTTCTGTTGAGAGACTTGTTTTTTCCTGTTTCTTGTTGTTGTCGAGGCTTTTGGGCCTACAGGAGGAACAACTGGTGACAGCTTCGACTGGCAGTCAACAGAGCCCTGCATCTGTTTTGAATGTTATCGAACAGTGCTGCATCTGATAGGAAACGATTTGCAGTACTCACGCATCAAGACTTTTGGATGCAACAGCATCGTCCACTCTCTCTGTTATATATATATATATATATATATATATATATATATATATATATATATATATATATATATATATATATATATATATATATATATATATATATATATATATATATATATATATATATATATATATATATATATATATATATATATATATATATATATATATATATATATATATATATATATATATATATATATATATATATATATAAATATAGATTGTTCGTATACTCAATATAAGACTACACGATTCGTATATATGTATATGAATAATCTAATCTGTTCTTATACAAGGCACAGTATAAGACTTTGTATGTACTTAACATATTAGAAGACTATTCACACTTCCTATATAAATATATTACATATATTAATAATATTATTTTACTATTCGTAGATGATCATTTCTCATGTTATATAAATTATATAGGAATATTTGTATACTCTTATAAATAGTCTTATAAATAATTCGTATATTTCGTACTGTTCGAGATTAGGTTTTGCCTTTGTATTTTCTTTTAAACAGATATTAGGGACAGCGTCTAAGTGTGTGAGTGTGTCTGATATGTGAGTGTTTGTGTGTGCGAGTGTGTGTGTGCGAGTGTGTGCGTGCGTGTGCAAAAGGCTAAGCCATTCGATGAGCCGAGTAAACAAGGATCCAGCGAATCCGCAACATTGAAACGGCATTACTTTTACTTTCGATATAATCTACGTGTTGTTGCCTTCAATAAGCCCACAGCAACGGCAACAGCAACAGCAGTAACAACATCAACAACAGCAACAACAACAACAGCAACAATCACATTAGCTAACTGTTATAATGGCTGTTTATTGCGGCACATTGGTTTTTACAGCGCATTAGAAGAAACGAATTGAGTATTGAACGCGCTCGGTAAACAACGACATCAAGTAGAAGAAGACAAAGATGAGGATGAGGATGAGCAAGATGAAGAAGAATACGGAGAAGGAGTAGTTCAGTAGCAGAAAAAGAAAGGCATTGATATTATGGCACACATTTTGTTGCTGAGAGATGGCCGCAATTTGCATGCCACTGACAGCTTGCCACCTTGCCACCTTGCCACCTGTCCACCTTACCGCCTTGCCACATGCCACCTTGCCATCTGTTTTTGCTTTGCCTTTTGCTACCTTTTGGAAATGATTTCTTTTTGGTCATTTTGCGCTGTTGTTGTTATTGCTGGCCAAACCACGTGCATACGTCATCTTTTTGCATGAGGCATGTGGCATGTGGCATGCGCTCCCTCCCTTTGCAAAAGGTAGGAAAAGAATCGCCAACTCGAACTGGCAGTCGACTCAGGCAACCCTCCGCAGTCTCGCCGCGCGGCAGCAAAAGGAAAAATGTATGCAAAACAATAACAATAAAAGGATGCAAGCCGAACACCAACAGGAGCCGCAAAACAGAGCAAAAGTAAAGGCAGCAACAGCAGCAGCAGAGGCCGCAGCAGATGCGACGGCAGGCACAGACATGAATTCGCCAAAAAAAAATTTACCAAAAAATTCGTCCTTGCTTCGTTGCAGTTTCTTTCTGTTGCTGCTGCTTTCTAAAACAAAAGCAAAAGAGATGCAGCAGTCAACAATGGCACACACATATACACACATACACACACGCACACACAGACAAGGTTAAGACTGGAGAGTGGGTAAGTGAGCTGGCAGCTGAGTTTGAGGTCAACGTCATGAATGAAATGCTGTCTGTGTGTGTGTGTGTGTGTTTGTATGTGTGTGTCTGTTGTGTTGTTGTTGTCTTTGACACTGCTTCCATCTTTGTTGCTTGCGTTTGTTCCTTTACTTTTGCAGGCCAAATTTGTGTGCCACAGTCGTGTTGTGGCAAGCTTTTGCTGCTCCAGTTGCAACACGTCGCTTCTTTTATGGCATGTGTGCGCGTGTGTGTGTCTGTGGCTTATTGTTAGAAATCTGCAGTTGACTCTTATTGACTTTGCAGCTGATGCATTTTATTTTTTGTTTGACATTTGCATTTTCCCCCCAATTCTGCTTCTGCTTTATGTTGCCCAGAGCCAGTGGGCAGCTGGTTAGAGGATGGCTGGGTTGGGGATTGGGGGCTTGTGCTACCTCAATACGAATTAGCAACCCGTTTAGTCGGTGTTGTTGGCTTTGCCTTTGAGTTTTGGTTGAGCTGCAGCTCAAGTGGACAATGCAGTCGGGCACATTGTGGCCAATTTTGTGGCCGAGTGAGTTTTGTGGCATGCAACGTGCCGCATGCACAAGCCATACGCCCCGTTGGCCAAGCAAATATAAAATCAACTAAGACCACTCCAAGCGTGAGTCGCTCGACACGACATATACCCAGTAGTCCGTATGGAGCGACCTGCCCGCCGCATTTAGCTTGAGTTTATAGACGCATAGAATAGGGTGCCCAGAAAATGAGTTATTTTTTATTTGTTTTTTAGTTAAGGAATATCTATTGAGCTAAATTTGTTTAGTGTATCTTTGAAAATGCGTGAGATATGCTCGAATAATTACGATTTGTTATCGATTTTAGTCGATAACACAAGGCATATGGATAAAGTCATCAATTAGTTGATTCAAACTTTAGCTGCGGTTGCAATTTCAAGTCTCTAGCTCTTATAGATTCCGATGCGAAATTAAATACATTTAGACAGACGAACAGATTGACATACGGAAGTACTAACAGTTGGGTTAGATCAGCTCAGCTTGCTAACCTAATCAACTACATTTATACATATATTGATTTATACGTATATTGATTCAATCACCTCTGCCTTTTTCCATAGTTATACCCACAAACCCACATACACCGTACCCTTCTTTTGGTTCATTTTCTATAGCTACAGGGTATACGAAACATTTTACATAGAAAAATACGGCCATTGCAACAAATTTCAGTTTCCATTTTCAGTTCACAGATTTTGAATTCTGTTGCCGTTTTCCTTTTTTCTTTTCATTTCCGTTTTTTTCTTTCGCATTTTGAGTACTTGCAAAACGTTTTGGCGAACGAGTCAACGAGTCAAGAGTCCTCGAAGCGTGTCGAGCTACGATTACCTACTTTTGGGGCTTACCTTTTGGGCAGGTAAAAAGCGGTTTTGCATTGCAATTGCATTTGCAAACATTTATCTACCTTTTTTGATTGCTATACTCTTTCATATGGTGAAAAGCGGGTATATTGGTTCGTTATTTTATCTGATTTTCAGCTCATTTTTTGTGGCCTGGCATTAAGCTGTCAGTCATGCAGTGTTTACATTTTGAAGAGAGTATATTGGTTGTATGCAATTCATGTTAAACAAAAACATTTGACTTATAGTTAGACAACATGCGCGTTATCTCACAAACGTAAAATGTAAGCAACAGGGAAAGTCATCGTTTAGCATGAATCCTAATAACACCTTAAAGTGTAAAACAGTTAAACAAATGTAAACCATATGTGCATGGCATATATGAGTCTTTCAATGACTCTTCCAATAACCCTTCTAATGATTCTGCTAATGTTAGGCATATAAGTCTAAGATTTTACCTAAACAAAATAGTTCCATTATGGAATTCAACAATTGCAGAAGTATTCTCATCAAATAAATCTCTTTCCCGTTTTGGTCCTTCGAAGTTGAAACAAACGTTTTGCTGTTCATCCGTCCGTCTGTCCGTATGCCTGTCTGTTCGTCCATCCGTCCGTCCGTTTATCTGTATGGCCATAAACATTAATAAATTTGACGTTTTACTTGTTGGTTGCTTCAATTATATAATAAAGTATTGACAGTCTTTGTATATGCTCACTAAGGACTTGGTTAATCAGGTAATACTATATCTTGAAACATAAGACCTATGATTCACATACTAGGAGTTTTAAATGTATATGTGCATAGATAATCTATAGATAATATATGGAATATATAGTATATACTAACAATTTTAAGAGGCGTGATAAGTTGGTCCTAACTACAACTTAGTCTTAGATCTAAAATCGCTGAGGTATTCTGGTGGATCACTCATTGTATGGTGTGCCCCAATCAGAGAGGGAGCAAACGAGCGAGTATTGAGCAGTCGATTGTGTTGGTCCACTAAGGTGCTCACACATTATTTACATGAATATATTTATATCCACGTATATATATATATATATATATATATATATATATATATATATATATATATATATATATATATATATATATATATATATATATATATATATATATATATATATATATATATATATATATATATATATATATATATATATATATATTTAATTGCATTAAGGTTGTCCTTATTATTTATTGACTTAATTGATTTTAAATATGGATAAAGCTGCGGCGCATTTTGCAATATTTGTCTTTGGCTGCAAAACGCAAAGGCTTTCAATTAGCTGGCCAGCCTCAGTCAGACACACATATACCTGTATACAACTGTGCAATTCTGTGTGCAGTTGCATGTTCCAATTGGCTTTTCGTTTTTTATTTGATGTTTGCATTATCGCATTTTAACTTGAACTCGCCTCATCCGTAGTTTTTTCCCATCTTTTTTTTGTTTGTATATGTGTTTGCTGCCACGCACGGCAAATATGTATTTTCTGTTTCCTAGTTGGCCAAGCCATCAAAGAGGAGGAGCTGTGGGCTCACAGGTAAATGAACGCCAATGCTGATGCTTTTTAGCGCTTCGGCTCTTGTGACCCTTCCGACTCCTCCTGCATTTTGGCTGCAACTCTACCTTGATTAAATATTCATTCATAAACAAATTGTGTGGCCTGTGGACGATCCTATGATATATGCTCATTGCCCGCCGCCACCCCAAAAGTATGCTTCACTATAAATGCACATTCGTCGACTTTTAGCATAAAAAAATGCGAACAAACTATTTTGCAACAAGCTGCAGCAGAGCGAAAGGGAAGGCTAAAGGGGGTTTGGGGTGAGACTTGGAGCCTGAAGCTTGTAGATAGGCAGCTGCACTATAAGTCTTGTGCATTAACAGTGAAAGGCGGTGGGATGGGCGGTTCGTGATACTCTCCAAATATTTTTTAGCTGATGCAATGCGTATTTTTTACGTTAATTGTGTCTTGCCACGCCCATGCCGTCCAACCCGTCCTTTGGCATGAAAACTTTTTGTATTTTATGTAGCATTAAAAAGACGCATTTTGACAACAAAAAAAAAATAATAAAAATATCGGAAAAAGTGCAATATTTAATGCTGAGCCGAAGGTCCAAAAAACCAACTTTAGCTTCAACTATGCATTTGCCAGTCAGGTGAAGCGTCGATGGCGACGGTAACGGCGACAGCGGGCAGAAAGGCGCTTGATGGTCCATTAAATACAAAGATTTTTCAAAAAATTACTAGGGCGTTAGGAATGAGGGCCGGTGGGGGCATGGCAACTAGAAATGGCTAAAAGGCTGCCGCAGGCGAAACAACAAAGTTGTAAAAATTGTTTCGTTTTTAAGCCCCGCTAGGGGTAAGCATGGGGATAGGGGGTAAACTACAGTAAGTTTTACAACGCTGGCATAAACTGCAGCAGTAGAAGAAGCTGAGCAATAGCAGCAGCAGTGGCCCATGACCAAGCTTTACTTTGCTACCATTAGCAATAAAAAGAGCAGGGGTTGGGGTTGTTTGGGAGGGGGTTTTGCTGCTCTCTGCCGAAGATTGAGTTATGTGTGCGTTGCGACTTTGTTTTTGGGCAATGCCGCGTTGTTTCGGCAATATAACGGTAATAACTGAATCGTTACAATCGCGCTGCTCATTTTTAGTTGCCCGTTAGACAGGGCTAGGGGTAGCTGAAAGGATAGGAGGTAGGGGTGGGGGTTGTTGGGGCTTGCAGGTCATGAATTTGCAATTTTACAGCCTCGTATTTTTTTCTTTGCTCCGTCCGCCCACACAAAAACTTCAACTCTGTAGTCTAAGCTCTTAGCCGTGAGCTGATTTTTTGGGTGGAGTGCAGCGGGTGGAGGGTGGTTCTTTTCGAGCTACCCTAGAAATAATAACGCTTAAACTTTTTAGTGTTGTCATTAAATTCCTCGTGTAAGTTGCCAAGGGGGTTGCCCGAATGCCCTCGCCTTCTTTCCCTCTCTCTATCTCGCTCTCTCTCATTGTGTTTGTTTGTTTTTATTTAACATTTTTAATGTCGCTTTGGCCGCAGCACACTAACCATGCCCAGAACCCTCTCCCCTCCCGGGCACCCGAACCACCCACGCACATCTGCAGGTCTATAAATTTCGATATTTACTTTTTATATTGCAAAAATTTTTCTGCTGACGGAATTACGGAAATTAAAAAAGAAATGACGCTGAGCCAACACCGACAGTTCATGCTCATGCGCGCCTGCCGCTGACATTTGAAGACGCACCCCATCCCGCACCCCCCTTCGTTCTTCCTATCAATTCGCTCCGCCTCCCCCTTCGCCGCTCTTCTGGAGAAGAGCGCTCAGCCGCCTGCCACTTTAGTCATAAAAGAAACATTACCCGTGCACTTTTTAATATCCCGCACGGTTTAACTTTCTTTTGGCTGAGCCTTTGCCTTTGCCCCCTTCCTAGATAGCAAGTATCTCCCTTCAACCTCATTCAAACCCCCATCTCCCTCTTATCGTCACATCAATGTCGTCTTTAGCAGCTTCCGTATTTGTCTGCCAACTTCTACATTTATATTTTATCGTAGTGCTTAGAAAGATTGATATTCCATGCTCTCTCACTCTCTCACTCTCTCTCTCTCTCTCTCTCTCTTTCTCGCTCTGACAGTATTTGTCTTTTTGGCTAGTTGAAAAAGCTTACAGTTATCAAACACATTATATCGGAATATACTATAGAGATATGCCAAAATGGGTCTACAGATGCCAACAATTCAAATAGATCAAAGAGTCTTAATATTCATTCAGTTGTAGAAAAACCGAGTGTAAAAACTATGTAGAGTAAGTTGAGAATCACAAAAATAATTTCAAAATATTTGTTCGATCTAGAAGTTGACAGATAAAAGTTGTTTGTGCAAAATGGATCTATTTTTGACAAAATTATGTTTGTTTGGAGCTGAGAAATTTTACAGTCAACACTTTTGTTACAACTGAAACAATTTACAGAATTAGCATAAATGAAATGCTGAAGATCAAATCTACTTCAGCCTCATCAAAACTTATTTAAGTTAGCATGAAATATGCATACTTTAGTGCTAAAGCCATAAGATATACGATTTAATATCTCAAGTTCGATACAACTTTTAACGATTTCATTGAAACGGAAAAAAGTAAAACTTTATTTGAACGTGCAATAGGAGGACCTACATAATACATTCACAAAACCTACCCTTAGCCGCTACACTTGCCCTTAGTCGCACCACCTACATCTTAGTCGCTAGATCCCAGGCCTAGAACCTAGAACCTAGATTCTAAGCCTTAAACCTTGAACCCTAGATCATAGAGCCTAAACTCTAGACCCTAGATCTTAGACTTTTCTATCCTAGGCCCTTGACCGCAGTCCTTAGACCCCACCATCAAATTTGTGTGTAGAACTTCTGCAACTTAAGTGAGCCTATACCTATGTTGGAGTCTGAAGTATCTGACGATCAATCAATAAGTGTGTACAGCATAATAAAATCAAAGAGAGTACAGTTAAGCCCAAGCAGTAGCAATGGGTAATAAAGTACAGTTGAGCAGTAAGCAGTTGGAGTTGAGAGTTGGAATAACTGTAACTGTAACTGTGGCAGACATTGAGGCCATCTAATTTCTAAATTTATGGTTTTTTCGCATAGTTGTAAACTGTAAAATGTGAATAATGGCTGGGCCATAACGAGGCGAGGGTTGCTCCATGAATTGCTTTATGGTGGGGCTGGGGGTAGCTCGGAAGTGGTTGGGGTTGCTTTGGCTGCTTTGCTGAATGTTGCAGTTTTACTGTCCTCTTGTTGCTGCCACTGCTACTGCTGCGCGTGTATTTTGATTTGATTTTTACGCTCCGCCATAAATTGTTTAGATGAGTTTTTTAATCGAAATTGTTCGGAATGACTTAGGTGCGCATAAAATGTCTCTCTCGAGAAAGCGGCGCAGACATTTCCAAATACATTTTTTGTTTTATTTTATTGTTGTTGTTGCTGATTTTTTTTTGCGATTTACTTACGGGCCAGTTCGGCTCGTCATGAGCTGCCTTCGTCGTCTTCGCCTTTTTTATATGGCTTATAAAAAGTATATTTTTAATAGGGCGTAAAAGCACTTGGTAGTTTCGGCCGCGACCACGTCAAAGGGGCCGCACAACGCTAAGTCCAAGCCCCAAACGCCAAAACGCATACCCAATACCCAATCTCACATATCGAATATGAAATTTCGACTTTCGAAAGTCGAATATCGAATTTCGAATGCCAAGAATCAAATACCGCATATCAATTGAATATTAACTGATGTCAACATCGAAATTTCCAATGTGGAATATCGAAATGGGGATTCGTTATGACCAATGCTCAATGAATAATACCCAATGCCAAATACGCTTCACTTCATGCCCAATGCCCAATATCGAATGTCGAATGTTGAATATTGTCCAACCTCAATGTCGGATGCGCGATGGTAACTATGGCAGCCTATAGGCCAGGTGAGCATTGTCGTTGGATGGGAAGGCGGGAGAGGGGTTTCTGGCCAGCCCATTGCCGTGCAGAGGAGTGTCGAACTCGCAGGGCGAACGCTCTTCATTTTTACAGGCGACAGGCAGCACGGCTCATAAATGTTGCCAAACTTTGAACTTGATGGTTTTGCTCGATTCCTTTTACGGCGCTGGCGTGTGCGCCATGTTCTCATGTGGTCGAAATGGAGATGGAGCGCCAGCACCACCACCACCACCATTGGCAGCCACATAAAAAGATACATTTGCAGCCACCCAAACGACGCATAAAACGCGTTACTTTCATCCATGAGCGACGTTGATGGGCTCATAAATGCCGCGAATGTGCATGAAATGCGTATTTTTCTACTTTTTGATGATTTTGAAATTTTGTATGCGTTGAGTGCCGTTAACTGTATATATGTGTGCGCTCTGTGTGTCTGTGTGTATCTGGGCACCCGTTAGCTGTAACCTTACCTCAAACTTGCCTTTGCCTGTGCCTGCTGGCCACCCAGTTGTCCCGAATTGTTTTTAACCCACTGAAGACAGGCCTCAGCCAACAGCAGCCCACAGCAGCATCAGCAGCAGCAGCAGTTGCTGTTGCCATAAAAGTAATATGAAATGTCTCATTTTTAGAGCTTCGAAATAAAAAAGTTATCGACGCATTTCGACAGCCTTAGTTTTGCCTTTCCTCATGCCCTAAAAAAAAGAAACTCCCCTTATCCACTTTTTTTTGCTTTCGAAAAATCTCTTGAGTTTTAGCAGTGAAAACTTTCGGCTCACTTAGCTTCGGATAGCTCGACAATGCAGTTCAGCTGAGCCAGAGATAGGTCACTCTAAAACTTGTAATTTATTGACTCAAAGTACTCAAATTTTCGATTCGGGAAGCGTTTCATTCTTGCTGTTAGCTAAGCTGGAATAAGGATTATAAGTTGGAAAAATATCGATACATTCAAATTAGGCTAGAATAGGTCTGAAGTTGAGTCTCGAGCTTATGCTTACATAACTTAGATGGGGTTGTTCTACTAAGGTATTGAAGTTGAGCTTTGCATCTCAAATCTATTGAAGCTGAATTTGAATCTGAATCAAAAATCTCTAAAATCGAAGTTGCCAAAGATGAACTTAAACCAGAATGAGCAAGTATCCATACTCTAACAATGATGCTCAGCTGAGCTAAGCTTTTGAATTTAGAATATTTTCTATCGTCGTTTTTTCGGCTTACTTAGATTAAGATATCCAGCTACGTAAGTATCCATACCTTGAACCTTAGCTTTGCTAATAACAGGAGTTTGTTGAGTAGGAATATGAATCAAATTCTGAATTTAAATAAAAAATCTCAATAATCGAATTTGAGAAAGGCTCAACACAAACCAAAAATATACTCGAGTAATTCGCAGTAATCTTAGTTAACAGCTTATTTACCTTGCATTAATATACGAAGTAAAAAAACTATCGATTGTTCGAACCTTAGCTGAGCTGAGGGACAGGCTTCGAATTATGCAATTTACTGAAACTAAATCTTCTCTTGATTCGATCAGTCCAAAACTTTGGCGTGCTTAGCACTAATAAGGCTAAAGAAGTTTTGTATTATTCAAGTAAAGTATCGATATATAGCCAAAGCAGCCCTGTTAGGGACACATTTTTTGGTGTTTTGAATATTTGGAGTTTGGAATCTATTTAAAAAGCATTTGAGAACTATGAGAATCGCATCAGTTAGGCATCATTCGGACCAAAAATATAAATGCTACGCTAAGATAGCAGCTTAACCAACCTTAATTTTGGTTTGAATTCGTGTTTGGGTTTGGGCGTATTTGGTTTGGGCCTAATCTGTTGCCCATAAATGGAAATCACTTTGGGTGCTGGGCGTTGGGAGTTTTCAACTTCAGCCTCCGACACAAAAATAATGCATTTTAAATTAGTGCATTCATACACACACACACACACATACTCACACATGCACATACAAAAACACACATACACACACACAGACAGAGGATGTGTGTGCCTTCTTTTTTTAGTTTTATTAGTTTGATTTTTATTTTTTTATTCCAATTTTTTTTTATATTTTTTTTTGTTCTGCTCCGCTTTTTAGGGCGGAGTTTTTCAATTTTATTTTGTGACATGCGTCCGAACGAGAGCAACTGAAACTCACATTACGCTGCTCCCTCACACACACGCATACACACAGACACACGCACAACACAATGGCAACAAAAAAAGTAACAAAATTTAAATATATTTTGCCTGCTGTTCAAGCAATTTTTTTACTTTTTTAGTTTTATTTTTTACATTTTTTTGGCCGCAAAATTGCCAAACTGCAGCTCATGCGTACGTGTGTGATTGTTTGTGTGTGTGTATGTAAAGTGCAGCAGCAGCAGCAGCAACTGCAGCAACTGCAACGCTCTTCATTCGAGTCTGCTGCATTTCTCCTCCTTTTTTCCCAATGCAAAATTAATTTTTCGCCTCTTTTTTTATATTTTTTTTTTCATTTTTTTTTGTTTTGTTCCCTTTTTTTACCGCTCTCAACTTAATTTTATTTATTTATGAACGTTTTTATTTTATTTTCATTTTGGTCTATTTGACGCACTGCCCCTCTGTGCGTGCGTGTGTGTGTGTGGGTGTGTGTTGGGTGTATGGATTCGCATATGCTCGACTCTGCATGCGCATGGATCACTCGCTGCATTTGTTGTCTCACCCTACGGCGCTGCAGTGGCTCTCTCGCTCTCTCCCTATCTGTCTCTCTCACTCTTATTTGCACAAAGCTGGCAGCCGAAGCCACGAAATGCATCATCGACAAATGCATTGGCCACAAACAGACGGGAGCGAAACGCGGTTCAATTCACCAATTGGCCACTGTCCACGCATCATCAACATCAGCGATTGCCTACTTTTCAGTATAATACTAAAGGGAACTAGTTCAGTGAATCGGGAGGGTCGCGAAAGATAGAAGGAAGATGGAAGACAGAAGGTAACAGATAAAAGACTAAAGTAGAGCTTAAGAAGATCATGAGAGTATAGTTCGAATGTTAAACATACGTCCCATTGGCTGTTTAGCTGCTCCAACTTGGACTTGTATTGCATGACTGTGTACGAATGGCACAGCAAATTACTTGACCTATTTTTATATTTTACTTATTTTTAATATTAAATAGTCTATGTCATTTCACTGCCCGCTTTTAAACGCGCAGTCGACTAAGCAGTGCTAAATGTCTGTTGCCTACTTTTGCGCGCACCGAATATTGACCGAAGGCAAAAATCTACTGCGTACTTTTGGTTGCTTTATGTAGTTGTCAAAGCAACAATTTTTGAGTGAAAGTGTTGCCAGCTGACAGAGCTGAAGAATGTTTCAAATAATCATGTATAATTAATGATATTTAAATAATTATAAACTAATATAGTCTTAGATTTAAAATTAGATTTAAGTATCTAAAGAAAGTAGTTTGTGCGCTTTGAAAGTATGAAAGGATAGAGCTATGTAAGGATGCTACCTTGACTGAAATTTGAAATGGGATTTGTCTACTTTGAGTTATAGTTCTTGTACCTTATACATATATTAAACTGGGAAACTAATTCGTTGCTATTTGCTTAATCTTCAGGCTACGTGCATAACACATACGCCCCGTTAAGCTGGGCCCAATGCGCTGCGCACCTGGCAAATGCATTTGCTGGCAAAACAACTAAAAAGCTCAGCTGCAACTGCAACAACAACACCGGCAGCAGCAACAACAGCCATTGCCATGTGCACTTTTTGCTCGCTATTGCTGTCTCGCTCCGTTGCAGGCCAGCGAATTTAGGAGGCGCCTTTTTATTATATTCAATTTTTTACACTTTTTATTCTGTTTTCCTTTTTTTTGAACAATTTTTATATATTTTGTTCTAGGCGGAGTTTTTTTTCTGTTTTTTTTCTTTTTTTTCTTGTTTTTATTCAGGGCCATGTGTAGCTGCCCACTGCAATTGCAGTTGCTGTCGCCGTCGCTGCCTCTGTCGCTGCCGCTGCCTCCGTCGCTGTCGCTGCAGCTAGCTGGCAGCGCAGTCGTCGCTGGTAAGTGGACAGCAATCAAGCTCTGCTGTTATTTCACTCGCACCCAGGCCAATGCCACAGCATGGCAAATGTTTTTTGTTTTTCTTTTATTTTTTGGATTTTTTGCCACATTTTTTTTTGGGCGCCTTTTTGTTTTATTTTTGCATTTTTTTTTTTGTTTTTTTCTTCTTTATTTTTGTTTTGCTTTTCCTGTTGCACGCAATTTTTGCCGCTGCATTTTTATTGGCTGCAGTTGCGCGTATGTATATGTGAGTGGCGGCTTTGATGCATGTGCAGCACACACACACACACACAGAGGTGTTGTGCGTATGCTGCTTATATATGTATTTTAGTTATGGAGTTTTTTTCCTTTTTTTATTTTTGGTTGTTTTGGATTTTATTTAAAATGTTTTTTTTTCTTTGCTGATCTGCTGCTGTGCTTAATGCAAATAAAATGTTTGCGTAGGCTTGCATTATGCTGATGCATGAGCTTGCAGCTAGCGGGCGAGTGAGTGTATGGCAGGCAGCGGGCAGCCTGCATCCTGCATCCTTTCGGCAATACTTTTTGCACGCATGAAAAAAAAATTCAAACACACACACACAATATATATATATATATATATATATATATATATATGATATGAATGTGATATATATATATATATATGAATGTATGTACGAATGAGCCCCCCATCCTTTGCCACGCCCATCGCGTGCGAGTGTCCTTTTATTGTGTGTGCGAATGTGGGTCGCAGCTGCCTCTGCCACCTCCAGCCCCAATCCCCAAGCTCCATCCCCACCCCCCACTCAGACGCTTTTGTTGTCAAGCGCTTGGCATAATCACCAGCTTCACACGCGGGCCGTCTGTGCTGGGCCCACACCCTTTCCTTTCACAAAGCTTTTCCCACCACCTCCCCATCTCTCGCTTCCAGTTCTTCTTTTTTTGGGCATATTTTTGCAGTTGCCTATTGATTTGCCTGTCTGACCCTTTCCAGTCGCTCTTATTGTACATGTAGATGTATAGACCACATAAATTGTGCTTTATTACAAAAATTACATACACACACACACACATATATGGATGGAGGGATGTCGCTCTTAAGTTTAAGCATTTATCTATCCGCAGTGAGTTTGGGCAAACGCCTAACTGATTATTTGCTATGCAACGAATCAATCGATGTAACCGACGATTCTCTCTTCCACCTTCCCCTGCTCCCCCACCACCTGCCCCACACACAGTCAATCAATTCAGATAATGTTGGCGTTTCGTTTTACGCTTGATTTTCTACTCGATTTTTTTGTATTTTTGTTTTTTTTTTTGCATTTGAAGCACTCGACGAACGCTTTTGTGTGCAAATTATTGCAATGCTTTGACTGCCAAGTGGCAGCAACAACAACGAACATAAACTGAACTGCGCCTTTTTCATTTCGTTCTCAAATGCCGCAACTATGCAAAAAAAAAACAATAACAACAACAAAAAAGCAACACAAATGCAATAGTAAAGCAAAGAGTCTATAGAAGGCGTTGGCCGTGGTACGGCAGCTAGAGATGGGGCTGGGACTGAGACTGAAGCTGAAGGTGCAAGGGTGCCCAGCAATTATGACTTCTAAACCAAGCCGAAACACCTGAACAGAACTTTTATCGACAATTCAAAACAGTAAAAAGCTTTTGTTATGCTCGTTAACGTTGTTAAAAGCGAATGTTTTGGCTTTTGTGAATGTGCATTTGTTAGAGAGCTGAAATTTTCAATAAATATACATCCACAGTTAGACCTTCTGCCGGAACTAAGTTTAGCAGCTATATTAGTGATGTTGTATGCTCTACGAATACACCCATGACGCATGATTGATCGATAACTATAGATATTTGAATAGATTTTAGAGTTTCGATCAATTTTTTTCCTTGTTATAATCGGAAACCCATTGAAAATGCTTAAAATGCGAGCATATTGATTGAAAGTGTGTATAGGAGGCAATAGGAGGCTTAGCCATAAAGGAAATTAAAGATATACAAAGAAAGTTATATTATTAGCGATATATGAGTGAATGAAAGATATTAAGAGAATGACATATAAAGAGAAAGTTATTTATAATCAGCAAACGAGGCGATCTATGAACGAATGAACGATCTATGAAACGAGTCAAGCTATTGGCGATATATGAGTGAATGAAACATATATAGAAAAAAAATATAACATAAAAATGATTTAAAAAGAAAGAAATATAGAGTCAGCCAACAAAAGAATTGATCTAGCCATGTCCCTCTGCTTGCCTAATTTTGAGCATGACGCTGAGCCCAATCTATCTATCCAGTCTGATTGTTAGTTTTTCCGTTGACCTGAGTCCGTCCGACCGTCCGTTTTAGCATCGTTAACATTACGCGTAACACAGGTTCATCGATCATCGATAGCTTGCTCCATGGCCATAAAATCGATAGAGTTGCTGAAGTTGAAGGTTTAAGAAATTAAATACAACTCAGCAAAATATCACTTCCTTTGAGAAACACAACTTCACGTGAAAGACGAGCTCTCAAAGAAAAGTAAACGATTGCAACAGCAGCTCTTGCACGGATATCTAACAGTCGAGCATGCCCAAACTATAGTGCACTCTTAGCTCAAGTGTGGCTGGAGAACAAAGGCAATTGTTTTAATCAATAGAAATAGATGGAGAATGCGATTTGCTGTGAGTGTTGTCCATGGCCAAAGCAACAGCAAAACGCAATCAGTGGAACGAACGTGAAGCGTACATAGTAAATATATATTAGTATATGTATATCTATACATGTATTGCAATAACATTTATGGCGATAAACACGAATCACAATGAGAAGGACAACAACAACGGGCATATTATAAGATGTATTAAAAATCTCTGCACGCATTTTGAGCGCGCATTAAAATCAAAGTCAAATGACATCAATATAAATACTCGTAAATTTGCAATTTCAAGTCAAAGCCTCTCAGCCTCAAGATCCCGATGAGCAATACACGAGGCTGTTAACACACGCGCAGTTGGGGGTGTGTGTGTGCGTGTGTGGGTGGGTAAGGGTGCTGTCTCTCTCCCTCTCTCCCTCACACTCTTTTGTATACCCTGCACTATTTCTTAAATGAAATAGACTAAGCAAAGGGGTATATAAGTATTATAACAGACTGAAGACGCTATATATGCCTGCGCAGTATGCCTAGCAGACACGATCTAGTTGAACGCAACTGTCTGTCTCCCTCTCTCTCTCTCCCGCATCTATCTTGAGTACCTTAAAAGCCAAGTACATTAAATATATAAGTATACTGAACTTGTGTACCAAATTTATCTGAAGCTTATCATTTCTATTATATTCTATCGATAAATATCGATATTATGAATTGATTTTTAAACAAACCAAAAACTAGACATAACAAATTTGGCCAATAGCTTCTACAGATTGTATAAATTACAGATTTCTAACACAAAATTGAATTACTTGTCATACAGTGAAACCGTTGGGCTCTGATCTATACACACTGACACTTTCATTATCACATTCGCTCTTCTGAAGATTGGACAACTAGAATCGTTTCTTAAGTGCTGGACAGGGTACTTGCTAGTCGTGCACTTCCAACTAGAACACACTTGTTTCTTCTTTTGCTTTCTGTGTGAGAGCTGGAGGGTGCTGTTGTCATAAAACAAGCAGAAGCCAACCCCCAACTCACAGCGCAAAAAAACCTCGTTGCGCATATGTTTAGAGAAATTAGTTTTTCATAACGCACAAGTTGTTATTGCCATACACCCACACGCACACACTCACGTATAGCTTGGAGCTGTGTCTTTTAACGGCATTTTTATTGCAAATTCTATTCAAATATCCATATATTTTTATGGGTAACGACAAGCGAGGCTCAAGTAGCGACATCTACGACGTTTTAAAGCGCATATGAGCGAAATTCCTTCGCACCCAAGCAAGCAACAACCCCCACCCACACCAAGCACTCCGAACCACCCAAGCCAAACCTTATGCGGCTGCTCTTTTCTGCTTCTTTTTTTGAACAAACACAATTTTTAATATTCGTGCAATTTTTATGAGTGTTTAGAGGAATTTTATTGCCAAAGATTTTTGGCCTGGGCCTAGGTCTCTGCTGCTGCTTCTTCTTCTTATTATTCCCGTTAGTTGCCGCAGACCCGCTAAGTGGGTAAGTGGCTGGGAGTTAGAAGAGGGGGGGATAGAGGGGTACCCTCACGCGTTCCACTTGGCGTATGCGCGATAAGCGCGTCCCCAATGCGACCAAAAATATCCCCTAGTTCATATCAAATAAAAAACGAGCATGAATTATATAACAAATAAGATGACTCTGAGCGGGCGTGTACGAATACCAGATGCGCTTCCGGGAAGAGAAGGGGCAAGGGAAAAGGTATGTTAAGGTGGTATACTAGAGAGGCGTTCTGGAAAAGTATCACATTCAAAATATAAAAACCTTAATAATATTTCAAAATTGCGATTATTGCTCCTTATTGCAAAATTATAAGTTATGAAATCAAAACTATAAAATTCCCCAGCGTAATAAGTATAACAATAATTATTTCAATTATGAAATCTGTATTTAAAGTAGTTCTCGAGATCGATCCATTTATACAAAGAGGCAAGAGCCAAGTGATCACACAAACGGACGGATAGTTCAGATAGTTAATTCAAGTGTGCTGAATATAAAACTTTAATGGAACTATAGTTCCCACTGCTACCAAAAAACTTATTGAGCCAGTTCATCAAATTAAACCAGAAATGTGAAATTGAACTAATTCTCGATCTTCCGTAACAACTTATTGAATAAGTTCATAAAATTGAACAAGACCTAAAATATAGCCACAGTTCGCACTACTCTTAAACAGCTTATTGAACTAGTTGATAAAATTAAACGAGGAACTAGAACTAGAAAGAAAACTACAACTCAATATAGTTTTGAGTCTTACTAGCTGATTGAACTAGCTAATCAAAATGAACTAGAATTCTTAATAGTAGTTCAGTAGTGAACTAGAACTAGAAATAAAACTACTCAGAATATAACTGCAGTCCCCTGTTCTGCCAACCAGGTTGTTGAACTATTTATATATATATATATATATATATATATATATATATATATATATATATATATATATATATATATATATATATATATATATATATATATATATATATATATATATATATATATATATATATATATATATATATATATATATATATATATATATATATATATATATATATATATATATATATATATATATATATATATATATATATATACTATATATATATATATATATATATATATATATATATATATATATATATATATATATATCTAAAGTCTGACGTATGGCTGGGCCGCCTGTGTTAAAGGACTGCCAGCGTGGACTTTATCCATTGATAGATAATCGTAAAAGGATGCATGGACAACTGAAACCACACAGAAATGGAAGCTGGGTCGGTTGGAGCAATATATTTATTATTATTATTTTCATGCAATTTCATTTGGGGAAGCAGCACAAAAATAATCAAGACCAAAGTCGCTGCTGATGCAATTGACGATAGAGATAAGGCAAAGGGGTAGGGGTAAGGGTATTTGGGGTGTCAGGGGGATGGTCGAGCAGCTACAGTGAGCACTGCAAATAAGAGACGTTCTCTGTTGTGAGACCCGTATGTTATGACTTTTTTATGACACCATAGGCAAACAAATATTTTATGACATGTTATTAAAATTCAGGTGAATGTGTGTGTGTGTGTGTGTGTGTTTGTGTGTGAGTGTGTGTGAGGTGTGTGTGTGTGTGTGTGTGTGTGTGTGTGTGTGTGTGTGTGTGTGTGTGTTTGTGTGTACGCGTGTATGTGTGTGTGTGTGTGTGTGTGTGTGTGTGTGTGTGTGTGTGTGTGTGTGTGTGTGTGTGTGTGTGTGTGTGTGTGTGTGTGTGTGTGTATGTGTGTGTATGTGTGT
>JAWNON010000179.1:5000-35000 GCA_035045945.1 Drosophila anceps
CTGTCTGTCTGTCTGTCTGTCTGTCTGTCTGTCTGTCTGTCTGTCTGTCTGTCTGTCTGTCTGTCTGTCTGTCTGTCTGTCTGTCTGTCTGTCTGTCTGTCTGTCTGTCTGTCTGTCTGTCTGTCTGTCTGTCTGTCTGTCTGTCTGTCTGTCTGTCTGTCTGTCTGTCTGTCTGTCTGTCTGTCTGTCTGTCTGTCTGTCTGTCTGTCTGTCTGTCTGTCTGTCTGTCTGTCTGTCTGTCTGTCTGTCTGTCTGTCTGTCTGTCTATATATGTATATATGTATATACATTTGTACATACATTTGTATATACATTTGTATATACATATACGCACGCATGCACGCATAAGCACGCATAAGCACGCACTCTGCTTACTGCGGAGTTAACACAGCGACTGCGCTTGTGCTGCAGTATGGGCTATATTATGGAAACTTATTCGTTGAATAAGTTTTCTTCTAGATGGATTTTCGAAATCACATTTTAGAGCGTGATCATCAAATTCATATGTATACAATTGCCAAAGCACAGTTCTCTAGTATTTGAAATACTTGTTTTGCAAATTGCGGCGGAAGGGGCGTGGTATCCAAATCATAACAAAGATTAAAATTTTATAAATTATTTGAAACTATACACAAAATTTGTTGACTCTCCCTCAAAAGATGTACGAGATAAAATTTTATTACTAAGTCTCGATGCGGGTTTTAACCGATAACAATAAAACTGTGGGAGAATCGAAGTTTTGAAATTAAGTCGATCTGTGCTTGCTATACACGGACCTACAAAAAAAAAATTCTCTAGCTCTTCTAAGTTCTTCGAAACGTTCATACATACGGACTTACGGGCAAAGGTACAGGCGGACAGACGGACTGACTGCCATGTCTACGTCTGTCTGCATATGCATTTCAATGGGTTCAGGATGTAACAAGTAATAACGATGCAGTCGGGCGTAACGGGAAGCGTGATACTCTGTTGCCTAGGCTGCACACGCTAATGGTATAAATGAGAATAGTGCAGTATGGCGCCACCTACTGTATTATTATTTTTAGCTCCAAATTTATTTTTTTGTCTATAACATGTTAAATGTATTCAAGTTATTATTTTCAAATCATTATTTTTGTGGACGAGGTTACTACAGCAGTTTTAACTGAAGATCCCTGGTGTAGAAAAATATTTTTTTGCTATTCTTTAGAAGGAGTCTAAGATAATGTAACTTGAAAATTTGATTTTGAGTTATTGATAGAGAAGACCTCTAGTAACTCAATGGTCCAATTTTGAATTCTAGCTCTAAAGTTTTAGGAGTTTTAAGCTTATGCGGTTTTCCCTATAGTCGTAAATGTATCCGCCATATCTTTTTGATCTTGGGTTTTCAACCCTAGTATATATTTAAAGCTTCAAGACTCTATAATCAATATTGATCAAGATATATTCGAATTTGTAAAATCACTATATAGTCTAATCCGTTTTGCAACGTCCACAGTGGGTGTGGATATATAATTTTGTGATCGGTCTTTAAAAGGATCATAAAATTAACATAAATTTCTAGATCTTTAACTGAATAAAATGCAAACTATTGTGGCTGGCCACGCCTTCTATGAATGAAGATATATCCAGTATTTGGTATCCGATACAAATACCCTTAACTTAAAAAAGGAAGTAAAATGATCGATGCTTATCGATAATAAGGAAATGGTATGAGTTATCGAAAAAAATGATAAACTCGTACTGCCTATGATCTACACGTGTATAAATTTACAATTTTAGATCTCTTGTTTTTGTGGTTTGTGATATCGCTACGTTCATACGGACGGATGGACAGACGGGCATAGCGCTATCAACTCAGGTCATCGCCCTCATCAAGAATATATATGCTTTATGGGGTCTGCCGTATAAAAACGCCGGGTCAGGGTAGAAAAACGCCGAGTAGCGGAAAGATGGGATACTCATAAACTAGAGATCAGACCAATTTATTTATTTAAGCAAAAATCTAAGCGTCTAGCTCTAAAATATTATAATAAATAAATAAATTACAATTTTTTTTATACTCTTGGTTAAGGAAAATTTCCAACATTTCTTATTATTTGCTAGAATTTCAGAGCGTCTGAATTGGCGTAAAATTATCTATTGGAAGTAATATATGAGTTTCTGAGATATATTTGAATTGGTTATTGGCTATTAATGGACTTGAGTTTTTTTTGCAGTCAAAATTTGTTATTTATTTTACGTACCGATCATAACACGGGCTGGTACTGCATTCCACTCTAGCCAAAATGTGATAAACGACGAGGTGACTAATATAATTCCAGGTATGAAAACGATTGTAAAATAATATGCGCGATCACGGGTAAATGTCATTTCAACTTGTAGGCAACTGTACTTTCCTTAAAGTACAATGCCAAATTCATTGAATTTGAACTACACATTAAAAATAGTACACAATTGTAAACCTCTGTTACGCAGACCAATCATAGACAAACAGAGACAGAGTCACAGACAGTAATATATACAGATTTTTACAGATATTACTTCTCCTACCAAATGTATTTTTATTCTAAGCGGTATTTCCATGAAAAAATTGTTGTAGGTTTCTGATGGAATTAATTTTGGTTGATTTTGAATAGGGACAATTGCTAGGAAGAGTAAGCATATATATAAACTTAGAAACCAAGCACCAAACCCAAACAGCAATACATTTTTAGGGGAAAGTGTCGTATACTTTTTTTTGGCAGTGTTAACGCTTTAATGTCATTAAATAATTTTTTTTGTAAGGATGTGTCTTTAAAGGCAAACTTCTTTAAATATCAGCAAGTTAAATTAAAAATTATTGCGTAATCAAATTAAATTATGATTATAAATTGCGTATGAAAAAGGCTGAAAAATTGTTGTAAGTTTATTTCTACAAAGGCGAAATAAATTAAATTTAAAAGGATTAAAATTGGTTTACTTTTCGGTGAAAATAGCAAAAACAAATTGAAGTAAAATAAATATATTGGTGGTTATAATTTTTTAACTTGTATTTGTTTAATACTGGTATTTTTATGTTTTTCGTTACCTATCATTGATCTAGCAGGCACTGCATTCCATTCTAGCCAGAACGTTATAAAGGATGACGTCACCAATATAATGCCAGGTATAAAAACGGTGGTAAAATAGAACGCACGATCTCTCGTAAAGATTAAATCGACCCTAAGGCAGCTGTAGTTCCCTATTTTAATCGATTTTAGATAATATTTTTAATTGTTTTTTTTTTTTATGATTTTGCAGTAATAAGACGCAGCCAAGTATTTTTGTTATAACAATTGTTTATTAATTTTTTTTTGGTTAGGAGTAGATAAATATTAGACCATTAGATATGTAATTTTTTTGGTAAAAATAATTAATGATTTCTAAAAAAAATATAGCAGAACCTAAGCCTTAGACTACAAGTCTAACTGATTGTAATCATAAGTAAACTACATTTAACATTTCTAGGTTTCGAAGATATTTAATTTATTGCTGAACAATTTAATTTTTCCGCTAAAATAAAGAAATAAAGTACAGACTTATATGAATAACCTTGATTCCTTAAAAATTCTCCTAAGCATAAAAACATAAAATCATATGGATAACTAACATATAAGATAAAGGCGTTATTAGTTATTTGATGGCGATGGGCGAACTTACCTCTCCAACTATTTAGATCACAGGCCGTTGTTTGATTTTTAATCAAATATGCATTTAATGTGGTTAACGATGGGCTTTTTCGTAATGTGTCCTCATCATTCTTCCAAACATATTTGATTTGTGCTTCCTCATAAGAAACTGGCACGTGAAGGCAAAGAAAATATACGGAAATAATTATAGAAATAGATACTATTTTAAAATTTTTTCCCAATAGAATGATGCCTTTCATTTCATTTAATCTGAATAATTCAAATATATAATAAACCATGTAAGAAATCTAGGAGATACCCTGAGTCCCCACCGATCTGTGTTTTTCAATATAGAAGTAGAATCTATATTCTATATATGCATAGATACATTAAAAGTTGCACTAATCAAGTAAACAAGTAAAAGTTGAGTCTTCGTTTTTAAATAAACGCTGTTATGTATTTATAAAAACAGAAAAAAGTGTAAGGAAAGAAAACTCTAGTCGGAAGTGCCCGACTAGGAGATCCCCTGAAACCCGTCAGATCTGCGTTTTTAAATATACTCCCGTGTCTTGTTTCTATCAAAGGCTTATAAAAAGCAAGTTCTAGTCGGGGGTGTCCGACTTGGAGATACCCCGAACTCTGCCACTTTATGTTTAAAAAAAAAAAAAACAAATAAAAAGATAATAATGTCATCGCCTGGTTCCGAGCCTGAGATTTCTGGCCGACGACCGGTTCTAACAACATCGCCACTTCACTGCTTGTACCGTTGATATCAAATCCAAAACTAAAGTAACAGATTTCAACTATTTTAAAATTCAATCAATTCAAGCAGTTTTGATATTTAGAATATGCGAGAATGTACGCATTTTATGTAGTTATGCACATGTGTTAAAAAAAACTGCTTGCGCTGCTGGCCACGTAATGTATGCAGTTGGCATTTGTTTAATAACTTCTATGATGATAATTTCTAACTTCTGGATTGCACTGCAATTTTCAGCATATAATCTACATATTTTATTGCTTATTTAAATTATACGAATATGTATGTATATGCAAGCAACACATGCACACACATATAAGCAGAGACTGCGCTTAAGCTGTAGTAATGGAAGTTTAAATGTTGAACAAGATTTTCGGAAGTGGACTTTCGGAATCAAAAATTTCCGAAGGGAATTTTGTTATTCATATCTTTGTACTGACAAAGCACAAATCTCTATATCAATACATATGAAAATAAATACAATTTGGCGACTCTAGACGTACGAGATATAAATTTATAAGAGCATTCCGATAAGCTTTTTAATTGATTACATTAAAACGGGAACAGTTATCAATTCAAGTTTCTTCTAGGATCTGCGATCGACGCGTTCATACTTACGGACGGACGGGCTGACAGACATGGTTATATCGACTAAGCTCGTCATTCTATCTAGATTATATATATATATATATATATATATATATATATATATATATATATATATATATATATATATATATATATATATATATATATATATATATATATATATATATATATATATATATATATATATATATATATATATATATATATATATATATATATATATATATATATATATATATATATATATATATATATATATATATATATATATATATATATATATATATATATATATATATATATATATTTATATATATATATAATATAATAATAATATATATATATATATATATATATATATATATCGAAGTTTTTGTTTTGGTTTATTTCAAAAATATAATTTTATTTTTATTAACTCGATTACTACGGAGTACAAAGGTGAAGTCTAGACTACTTATGCTAAGCTCTGCAAGCGCTTGACAAACCTCGGTCTTGAGCTTTTATTGATTGGACTTAGCAGTTTCAACCCCAATGGTGAGAATAGTGATTCTGGCGTTGTTTATGATATTTGATAAGCTCGTGAGAAGCCAGAATTGTTGTTGTCACCATTTGATTATTTTATGTTTATGTTTGTGAGAAGAGATTTGAATGTTAAGTGTGGGTGAGTAAAGCATGTGCCTGCATATGTCACTTCCCCATCGTTAAGAAAAAGGCCTGTCCTCAGGCGGCTATTTTAGGGTGCAATATTGGTTCGAAAGCAATTTCTTCAAATTCATTTCGGGTTTCTGACGATTCTAGGTTTGTTTGTATATTTGGAGTTGATTCCTTTTTGTTCTTAAAATATACTTTAATTTTTTGTGGAATATTTTTATGCTTATAGATAAAAATTTCGCGCGGAATATTAGTGCGATTAAAATAATAATTAGGGTTGTTTTAATTATAATTTGGAATGTGTGATTCAATTTTGTTTGTTCCCAAATAATCTCTTTTGTTTGAACATATGACAGTGGTTCTAGTTTAGTTACATTATTGTTTACATAAATTGTTTGTGTATAATCTAACATAGTACAGGTTATTAATATTTCATCCAATTGGATCGAACAATTTAGGGCTTTTATCATGTTATTACCTTCAATGATTATTTGTCTATTGATAATTTTGATTTACTACAGTTTTTGGCAAGTTCCATGTTAACATAATATTTGGTTCAACGTATTTAATTTCATAATTTTTATGTATTTTTGAGTGTCTACATTCTGTTTCTTCTTGATTTAATATTCCTGTTATACATTTATTCATGACTAAATCCTTTGAAGTTGCTGTGAATGCTTTATTATTTTGTAAAAAGTAAGTGTCGTGTATAGTTTCTGTCAATATGTATTTATTTTTGTCACGTAATGGTATTATGTCAAAAAATGCTGTATTTAAAATTTCGCGCGGAATATGGGAGATGATAAAAATTTCGTTTATAGTTGTTTTTAACCAAGTTGATGTTTTAATGTTTATTTTTTTTTCAGCGTTTATATGTGATAATGAGCTATATTTTCGTAATTTAGGGTTGAATATACCCAATTTCTGGTAATGATAATATTTTTCTTTATATATTAATGTCATTTTTTCTATTCCTGGATGCTATAATTTTTCATGTGTGCTAACAATGTGCTCTTTTAATTCTGCGTATGATTGGAGGTCTATTATTTTCTTTCTTGATCTTATTACTTCTGTAATGTTATTGGGACTTATTATTTCAACGAAAGCGCTCTGGGAAAATCGGGTTCATTACTAAAATATATGACGCTTTCTTTTGAACATAAGTATTCTATAATTCTTTTGCAGTTATTTGCCATGTCGACATAGTTTATTAAAATTTTTGGTTTATGAAAATACTTTGTTACGTTTATCTGTTTGAGTTATTTTTTTAAATTCTCTTTGTCTTTTATAATAATTTATTGGTCTTTCAGTGAGTGAAATGTAATATTAATTGTCTTCCGGGGCACTATGAATAGTAGCTACTGTTTCATCGGGAGTTTCTCCTAACAGATTTTCTTCTATTTTAATTCTGGATAAGGCGTCTGCAACATTGTTTTCTTTGCCTGGTACATATTTGATATGATAATCAAATTCATTTAATTTTATTTTCCAACGTTGTAATTTCATATTTGGTTTTTTTATATTATTTAGCCAAACGAGTGGTTTGTGATCACTGAGGATATCGAATTTTCTACTGTAGAGATAGGGTCGGATGTATTTTGTTGCCCAAACGATGGCTAAAAGCTCCTTTTCAATTGCTGCATAATTCATTTCGTGTTTATTTAAAGTTCTACTAACAAAACAAATTGGTTGTTGATTCTGAGACAGAACAGCTCCAAGAGCTATGTTACTGGCATCAGCTGTGAGACAAAATGGGTTTTCAAAATCGGGATAAGTTAATATTGGATCAGACGATATAAATAGTTTTAGTTTTTCAAATGCAGAAATGTAATTTGGATCTTTAATGTTTATATTGGCACCTTTTTTTAATTTAGAAGTCATTGGTTTAGCGACGTGTGCAAAATTAGGAATAAATTTTGTATAATAACCACAAAGTCCTAAAAATGACTTTATTTTCCTTAGCTATTTTTGGTATTGGAAAATTTTGTATTGCTGAAATTTTTGTTGGATTTCTTTTAATTCCTTCTGTCCCATGTGTCCTAAGAATTCGGTTTCTTTTTTCATGAGTTCGCATTTTCATGTTGTAGTTTTAAGTTTGCCTCTCGCAGTTTTGTGAATACTTTTTTTAATGATAATATATGTTCTTCGAACGAAGTGGAATACACTATAATATCATCCATGTATATTAAACAATCTTTATAAACTAAATCTTCCAGCACGTTATTCATGCAACGTTGAAAAGTTGCTAGAGAGCTTTAGTCTAAAAGGCATTCGAGTATTTTCGTAATGACCCTTTTTTGTTGAAAAAGCTGTCTTTGGTATACTTTTGGGTCCATTTGTATCTGATGTAAACCCTTCGCCAAGTCGATTGTTGTAAAGTACTGACATTTTCCAAGTTTATCTAGTATTTCGTCCATGACTGGAATAGGATATCTATCATCAATTGTTATTTCGTTCAGGTCTCTATAGTCTATGACTATACGAAACTTTTCTTTGCCTGATGCGTCACGCTTCTTTGGCACAATAATAATTGGTGAGGCGAGTTTGATTTGTGAATGATTCCTTGTTGAATCATTTCCTTTATTTGTTTTTCGACTTCGTCATCGAATATTTACGCATATTTGTATGGGCGTTTTTGAATTGGATCTTCATGTTTAGTTTGGATGGACATGCTTAATTGCACTGGTGAAAGTCAAATTTTCACTTTCTTTGTACTGAGTGTCACTAAACTCGAAAAGAATTTTGGTTAAACTAGTTTTTTCTTCATAGTTAAGATGTTCTAATCGAAATTGATTTGTTTCTATTAATTCATTATTTATGGAGTAATTAAAGGCAGTCTTTTGTTTGGGGCGGATCAAAGTATTGAAATGCGGTCTTGTCCTTAACAGGACATCAACATCATTGAAAATGGATGTTCGTTCAGGATCACTGTTTTTTGTTTATAATTGATTTAAGCTTCACAAGATTCTAGATATTCTCTACCTAGTAGAATATCGTAATTATCAGAAAAGTTTTGTAAGTAAAATGTTTGGTGAGTAGGGCAAAGTTTACTAGGAGCAAACGATATACAACTTTTTAGTTGCACAATGCCATTAATTGTTTGCACATTAAATTGGCAAGGTTTAATTGGAAAATTTAAAAGGTTTTGTTTTATTGGATTGATGGATGAGCCTGTGTCAATTACACAGTTAAATTGCTGCCCATTCATAACTATTCTAATGAAAGGGTTTGTTCTTCTTGGTCCGAGGCTCCTTGATGAAAATTTTCGGAAATATCCATCTTAAAGTGATCACTTGTAGATTCACACCGTCTTTTTACAGGATTATAAGATGTTTGGTTTTGGACTTGGTTTTGGCAATTCATTGGATTTTGTGATCTTGCTTGATCAAGGTTTTGCTTAAATTCATTACGTAATGCTTGTTTATTTTCAATGTTATTACTTGGCTTTGGATTTTTTGAAAAATTAGGTCCTGAATTAGCAGAAAAATTATGATTTGGGTAATAACTTTGATTCTTTCCTTTTCCACGGTTGTCAGTGTTTTGATTAGTACATTCGTTCGAAACATTTTCGTAAAAACCTTCACGTTGGGCTACTTGTTTTGATTTTGCAACATTTTTTATGTCAAATCTAGCTAAAGTCATGAATATTCTGTCTGGAAGTTTCTTATTGATTACGTCCTTAACTGTGTTGTTCATTGCATTCGTGTACAATGTTGTGTTATGGGTTTGATTTTCTAACATTAAATTATTTGAGATGACGAATGTATATTGTATATTATATTCTAATTCTTCTACAAACTTACGGATACTGCCGTTAGAGTGAGTGTTGTACAAACGTCTCAACAGCTCTTCATAAGGGGTTTGCGTTTTAAGTTCCTCGATGAGATTGCGAAACTCGTTGTGCTGTTCCAGATGTCTGAGTTTCGATCGCTCCAAACAAAACGCTGTGTTGTCTCACGTCTTGTGTAGGGTATAATTGCATGATGAAGTCCACTCTCCTTATAAAGGCGGTAAGCTCCTCTGCTTTCCCGTCGAAGATCGGAACTTAGCGAATTTGTCCCAAAGCTTGCTTGAGAAGCATCTCAGATAGCTTCATGATGTTATAAATTGGAAGACTTATTGTTTACAGAGATCAAATTGATATGTAAACCCAGAAAAAAGTCCTTTTCGTACAGATATTCTAAATAGTCCAAAGGATTTTCTATTTGGTGGTCTGCAAATGTGCGCGATATTTATTACTTTCACTTATTTTCAGTGGCGGTCGCACATTAACAGTGGGCCACAATTAGTTTGTAAAGTATTTAAAGACACTTGTAAGTTCTTTGGCGGATATCAGAAGTTTTTCCACAATTGTGATAACCGAATCACTTTTCTTCGGCAAATGCGCGTACTCAATCCTAAGATATCACTTGGTCATACAAGGATTTCTATAAGTGGATTGGAAAGGATCGATTACTGTTACGAGGATATTTTCCGATATCCTACCGGCTGCGCCAATAACGTAGTTTTTGTTTCGGTTTATTAAAAAAAATATAATTTTATTTTTATTAGCTCGATTACTACGGAGTACAAAGGTGAAGTCTAGACTACTTATGCTAAGCTCTGCAAGCGCTTGACAAACCTCGGTCTTGAGGTTTTATTGATTGGACTTTAGACTATTGGAGCTTTTTGGCTCTTATGTAAATAGAGATCGAGATTTGTGCCACGTTAGCAGTTTTAACCCCAATGGTGGGAATAGCGATCCTGGCGTTGTTTATGATATTTGATAAGCTCGTGAGAAGCCAGAATTGTTATTGTCACCATTTGATTATTTTATGCTTATGTTTGTGAGAAGAGATTTGAATGTTAAGTGTGGGTGAGTAAAGCATGTGCCTGCATATGTTACTATATATATATAAGACTAGAACTTTTTTACTTGTTTGCTTTATTATACTTTTAATATTCGTGAGACTACAGTTTTAAGATTAATGAATATTAGAGATCATCATTAAGCTCCATGATAATTGTGGATCATAGTCTGGTTTAGTTGTACATGTTGGAAACGCCGTATTACCATTTAAAACTAATAATCACTTCGGCAATGCTCACTATATAAAATTGTGATGTTTCTACACGAATTTATATTTAACTTATTTGTTTGGAGGAAATACTCATACTTACTGCTTTCCATTGAGAACGAGCACTTTGGATCATCGAATGGGAATATATGCAGACTTCCCTGACAAGACAATATCAAGTGTCTTCTGTAATATTTAAAAGATAGTAAACTTTACAATTAATTTTTTTTACATCTGAAACTATGCACAGTTTTATATAATCGAATGTTTTCTTAAACACTTCTAATAATTTTAGGTCTTCTAATATAAATACTTTTATTTATAACTGTAATACAAAATAAATATGCTAGAATTTCATTATTTTATTGGTTTCGTAATGCAGTTTCTTAAAATTGGGTAACTAAAAATTCTAAAGGGAAACAGTTATATCATTATGCGTGATCTCGAGTAACCGTAACAGTAAAAAATTTAATCAAGTAAGTAAGTAGCAGTCATGCGCAAAAAACTGCAGAATAATTATTCACGGCCAAAAAATTGCAAGATATAGATTTTTCTGATTTACCACATCTCCAATTGTTATATATATAATCTTTTACAATTCAAAAAAATATAGTCGTTAAAAAAAAACAAAAAAAAGAAAAGCCGCTGCAGTCGGGCACAATCGACTGCATGATACTTTATTTCCATAGGTTGCACTAATATCGATAAGTAAGAATAGCGCAGTATAACCATCTAATGTATTATTTTATTAAATCCAAAGTTTCGTTGCACACCTCAAAAGGGTGGCCCATAATTAATTACAGGTTTATTTGTTAACGAGATTTCTACATCTACATCTTTAACTGAAGAGGCCTATAAAATATGATTTTTTCCTATTTGCCATGAATCCAGTAGACGTAGACAAATAATTTTGGCTAGTTGTTAGAAGGAGTTTAAGGTGACATATATCAAAAATATGGAAGCCCACGCTCCAAAAATTTCAAGTTTTTTTTGTGTCCCACTCCGAAAGGGACTTAAAAATTATTTTATGTCATCGATAGAGGTCTCCAGAAACTCAACTGTCTACTTTGAAGTTTCTAGCTGTCATACTTCAGGAGATATAAGCTATTGCGGTTGACCATTGGCGTACATATATTAAACATATGTTTATACCATAAACCCATTGAAAATGGGAAATCAGCGTTTAATGGTATGAACGCGTCGATCTCAGAGCCCAGAAATTTTTGAAATTTTTTTTTGTAGGTCCGTATACAGCACGCGCAGATCGAGTTTTTTTTTAAATTTATTTATTTGTTTTCGATTAAAAACCTTATCGAAATGCAGTTTCATTTATATATTATACAATTTCGATTTTCGTTACATTGTGGGTACCGGCCCAAATTTCAAAATTAAAAAAAATTGAAGTTAATTTGAAAATATAGTCAATTTGTGAATAAGTTTTCATTTCTTATATAATGAGAAATAATCAATATAATATATAGATCATATGCTGAAAATTTCATTAAAATCCGTCGTTGGGTCTTTACAATTTCCACAGGCAGCAAGAATAGAGTTTCGCACACCGCACACAAACACATGTAAGCAAGGGACTGTAATTTTGTGTGCATGCTTTTCGCGAAAACATTTCCGATCAACGTTTTTATACCCTTCACAAAAATAATGAAAATCTTATCATAAATCATTTGCAGGGGCAGCGAAAGAAATCGGATCTCTAGGCGAACAAATTTTAATTTTTGTGAGTAGCTGCTACTTTTGCGTATATGCATATTTATATATATCAATATATATACATATAATAATAATTTTTACGTTATAGTTGTATAAAAAAATAACTTCTTTATTACAACGGAGTACAATTCTTTTGTTATAGGTTTTACGTAGTGTAAGGGCTGAGAAGGACTGAACTGACGTTTGTGAGTTTGTTTGTCATTTATAGCTAGATTTGTTGATAGTAGCGTGTTTTCAGTTATGCGTGAGTGGCCTAATCGCTCCTGATTGGTCACTTTGAAATATGCTTAGTGCTGGGTTCCCACAAGAACGGTATGAATTGATCATTTGTTTATGGGACTCCTAGTGTGGGAGTGAGCATAGTTTGTTTATAGTGGATGATAGGAAGGTATCGTGACTTTGGTGGTCTGTTCAAGTGTTGGTGTACTAATTGCTGGTGGATATACTACTTCCCTATCCTATAGAGATAAGCCTGTCCTCAGGCGGGAAATGTAGGGTATAGTTGTTAAATAGGTTCTAGTGGTCCATGGGGACGAGATCTGGTGGGTAGTTGCTCGATTTTACAATTGTTTCATGTCTTATGATAATTCTCTTTGATATTGACAAATTTAAAAATTTGCCATTCTTAAATTATTAAGTATTAAGCTTATTACTGTACAAAGGTTGTAGTTGTTAAAATATTTAATATCTTATCATATTTTGTGTTACCTAAAATTATTTGTTTTGTTTGGAGGTATGATATTGGTTCTATTTTGGTTGCATTATTTGTTAAATAGATACTTTGGGTATAATCTGATAGTGTGTTTAAAATTGAAATATTTATTTGAACGCTACAGTCGTATACCTTAATTTTTTTATTACCTTCAATGTGAATATTGTTCTTATTATAATTTTAGGTGATTTTTGTCTTGGGCAAGTTCCAAGTTACAATTATGTTATGTTCTATGTAGCTAAGTTAATGTGTTTTGAATATTTTAGTATATTTAATTTTTGCTGGGATTTGTGTTATTATTATAGTTATACATTCGTTCATTTCTTGTTTTTTTTGTGAATTTAAATATGCTTTATTATTTTGTGTATAGTAGGTTATTATTTATTATTTTTTAACGATTTCTGGTGAGGTATTGTTTTGTTCCTTTGGGTAAGGCATAAATTATAAAGTGGAGTTATGGTTATTTGTTTTGGTACGTGCGAAACTATAAGTATTTCATTAGTGTCCGATTAAACCAAGTAGAAGTTTTAATAGTTAGAATATTTTCGGGATTTATATCTAATATGTATTGGAGCGTAGAAGTTTAGGATTGAAAATTCCTAATCTGGTTAATTGCATACCTAATTCAATGTCTTCTATGTAGTCTGTGAAATGTTCTAGGTTGAACATAAGATAGTCTAGTTTTTTGTCTTCTTGTTGTGAGATGCTTAGGTTATTAAAGAGTTCTATGTTTTTGTTTTCTGCAATTATTAAGGAGCTTAGGTCATTGTTTTGTCTTATTGATTATGATTTTGAGCTTTAATTCTATTTTGTCATTTTGATCTAGAGTGCCAAAAAAATATTGATTTACTGTACCTATTGCGTTCAATAAATCTCGTTTTTTATGATTTGTATTCCATTCATTTGACGGTTTAATTTTTCTATTAAATACTCTATGGGGGTAATGTCTTTGAATGATTTTGTTTGTTTGAGTAAGTCGTTGCATGTAGTTTGTATTTTAGTTAAGTTTACTGTTAGGTAGTGGTATTCGTAGTCAGATGGTAGGTCCATTGTTCCTGTCTCGAAAATTAGGTAACCGTTTGGTGCTTTCATTGGGTTGATTTCGAAACTTTGGTTAATAGTAGAGGGAACCATTGATAGAAGTAAGAGTAGTAAGACGATGAATTCTGAAATTAAGAAATTTTCATCTAGTTTGATTCTAGAGAGGGCATCGGCTACGTAGTTTTATTTTTCTGGTAGGTATTTGATATTATAATCGTATTCGTTTAGTTAATATTCCATCCTTGTTTTTCATATATGGTTATTTTATATTATGTAACCACACCAGTGGTAAGGATTTGAAATTTTCGACTGAAAAGATATGGTCTGAAGTATTTGGTGGCCCATACGATAGCTAATATTTCTTTTTCTATTGCCGAACAGTTAAGTTCGTCATCGGTTAGGGCTCTGCTAGCAAAACAAATTGCTTTGTGGTCCT
Source organism: Drosophila anceps (assembly GCA_035045945.1). Classification (NCBI taxonomy): domain Eukaryota; kingdom Metazoa; phylum Arthropoda; class Insecta; order Diptera; family Drosophilidae; genus Drosophila; species Drosophila anceps. The sequence continues at coordinate 19,624 of JAWNON010000179.1, forward strand.
GAGAGAGGTCTTTTTATAGAAGCTAATTGTTCTTCTAGTAAAGTTGAAAAGATGATTAGATCTTTGGAGAAAATTAGACAGTCTTTAAAGATTAGGTCTTCTATTCCATGCACCTTTGAAAAGTTGTTGGGGCATTTTTAAGTCCGAAAGGCATACGGGTGAATTCGTAGTTAATTTGTTTTATTGAGAATGCAGTTTTTGCAATCGATTTAGTGTCCATTTGAATTTGATGGAACATCAATGCAAAGTCGATTGTAGTGAAATACTGGCATTTGCCAAATTTATCAAGAATTTCGTCCATTATGGGTATTGGGTATTTGTCGTCATTTAGTCCACGATAGTCGATAACAAAGCGGTTTTTAATTCTTTTTTCGGTATGATCCATATAGGTGAACAATAGGGTGAATTAGATTTTCGAGAGTTATTATGTTATGTTATGTGAGGAGGCCGATATATTACTATATATATATATATATATATATATATATATAGTAATATATCGGCCTCCTCACATAACATAACATAATAACTTAGCGACAAGCACTTGCGCCCTTTCCCATTAACTCAGATTTCATGTAACTTGCATAAACATTCCACTTGTAGCCGATAGGCACAAGCCACAAGCGTGAGAACGATTGATCAGCATCCTTAGCAGCCGAAAAGCGTGAGATCGCTTGTTCAGCATATTATCACCAACCAATCAAATTCACTCAGACACATCGTCCGATCAAAAGCTCACCATTGAAAGCTAAAAAACTTTCCAATACCCCTTATAAATAAGCCTACATTGTATCTTTAGTAACAAATTGCTATCTCATCACATATTGCTGGCTCATCACATAGAGCTCTAAACTATATGTATTTTGGCATATTTTTCTATATGGGGAATTAAGTTGGCTATTACCTACTAATCCTGCACATAAGTAAGGATAACTTTGATGCTCGCAATTATAAAATTTAATTTATTAACCCTAAAATCTTGTTTATAATATAATAATAATAATAATTTAAATAATTTCACAGTTTAATTAAATGCTGCATAATGATCGTAGACTAAGATCATTATGCATTTAAATTATTCTAACATACCTCATTGCGTATGTAATGGTCCCGTTGCGAAATATTCTTAAAGCGAAATGCATTGGTATGATGGGATCCTTAAAATCACCATGCATAATGAAATACGTGTCGGGTGTCCAGATACTATCGTGATGATGCAAAGCATTTAAGAAATCATAGTGAGACTTATTGCCATATTGCAGGCGCGGATCGTTCCATTGCTGATTCAACAAAAACTCCACTTCATATTTCTGGAATAAATTAGAACTTGAGTATTACATAAATTATATATAACCCCACTTCATACCAAACTGCTCTCATCGGGTGATGCCAAGCTTAAAAGCAACACATTAACATTAACCGTCAGTGTGCCTACAAAAATATTAAAAGTTAGTTAATTATTTATTTAGTTTTACAAAAAATATTTAGTTTTACATATATGTGTGTGTAATACTATAAAATGTCGCTTTTGAATCCTACAAACAAATATATTCAATAAATACTACAAAATGAAAATAAAAAATGGATAGTTAATATGGTGACAGTAAAAATATAATAATTTGTGAAGTGCTTTGTTGAAATGTTTACTGTATAAATTGATTGTATTGGACATTTCACCAACCGCGATTATGTTTTCTGCGCTCATTATGATTTGTGGCCATGTCAGGCGATTGTAAGCCACAGCAAAAGTCCTCATCTGTAAGATTTAATGAATATGATTTTACATGAGACTATTTTAACAGCATGAGCAAGATACGGTATAAAGCCGCCACATATATAAAATAAGTAAGAAAACTCTAGTCAAGGTGCCCGACTAGGAGATCTAACTAATAAAAATTTTTGTTTCATTTTCGAACTTGTACTTACACAATCATATAGCATATTCGCCAAAAAATAAAAACAAATAATAAAATAACATGTAACAGTGCTCTAGATGAGATTGCAGAACTGATGATTCCCTGAGCCCTGAAAAGATTTGATATTAAAATCATACTACGCTTCTTTTAACATACACATGCAAACAACATCACTGAATTGTTAAAAAAAAAATTTTCCTGAATTGTGTATTTGCCACAAGTACCTAGTGTTTGAAATACCTGCTTTGCAATTTTTGGTGAAGATAGGGTGGAAATTAGAAAATGTATCTATTATACGGATCTACACAGTGCATTTAAAATATCTAACTCTAACGGCATTGAATGTAAGCCTGTAAAGCTTAGTCAAATTATCGATTTTGATCGATATTAAGGAAGTGGGATGATTTATCGAAAAAAATTAAAAGCTCGTACTAAATTGAACATTTTATCTCTATTTTTTGAGGTTTACGAAATCGTTTATACGGACGGACGAACAGACTGACGTGCGGATAACGGGCATAAATACATCGACCCAGCTCAATGGGTTCAGGGTATAAAAAGCAAAAACCAAAACAAGAACAAGTAAGAAAGTTGCAGTCGGGCGCTAACGACTGCAGAATACTCATTCACGGTCCAAATGCTGCCAGTTTCAAAATAGTGCAAGATATACATAAATTAGTACATATATATCATTTTTGCCAAATCTATCATTATGTTTTGATTTTTTAACTGTTTACCAATAAAAGATAATTTTTTTCCTCATATTCCACGTCACTATAGGGCGGAAAATATCCGCTATATTTTATTTAAAATTTAAAGTTTCTAAAACTAATAGTGCTCAAGGTATAACGGAATTTGCGCAAAACACTATATAGTTATATCTAATTTGTACACGCCTTCAGCAGAGTATAGGGTAAAATAGCTTTAAAATTTTGAAAAAACTGACTTTTACCACTAAATTGTATGGTAAGTGGTAAAAGTCAATTACATATTTTAATTTTTTTGATTTTTAAAATTTTTAAAAAACGTATTTCAAATACTACAGACTTGTGCTTTGGTAAATACATACATCTAAATGTCATTATCATATTCTGAAAGTTTGATGACAATAGTCAATATACAAGAAAAAATATTCTTTTAATGAATACCCGCGTGTTCAGCATAATCCGGGAGAGAGTCTTGTGTCTGACATGACGCCAAGCCATTAGCTCCCTTATTGCCACTTGACAAGCTAACTGCAATTCTATATACGTAGACCTACAAGGGGCCCGTTGGTAGCTTTTCCTGCTATTGCAGGCACTCTGTATTTGAGCAATCATTTGGCAATCATTTGGCCTCAGAATTGCTAGATGCTCCCAGCGACTGGCTGGCCTCCGAAAAGACGGCGGGGTTAAAGGTATCTAGCCGATAAGACTCTTTGTACAAAGTTTGTGCCCTGTCAGGTGACCCCCCGATTGAGAACAGAACCGCAGCATGATCACAACCCGTGTAGTCTTCGCAAAAGCTCCACTTTGCTTCCATGAAAAGGGATGAAGGGACAAACGTAATGTTAATTATAGACACGTAATCAGCCCGACTGAAGGTGATGGCCAGAGTTGAGCAGAGCCACGTCGAGCGTCGCGAAGATCTCCAGCAGTATACGGCCTCTGTCATTTGTTCTATGACTACCCCATTCCATCGCATATGCGTTGAAATTTCCTGCTATAATGGCCCTCCGGCCGCTTGCATCCTCGGCGACTGTATAACTGTATAGCCAGAAATTGCCGTATCGAACCCATTAAAGGACTTGAAATTTGCAAGTAAACTCACTCGGTTACCGCATATCCACAGCACCGTGGTGAGATTCACTGAGGAAGGCTTTGTAGCCTATGCATTTTTCAATTGTAGTCTGCTTTAGTAGATCTTGGGCAGCAATACAATGGTTCAGGTTGAGTTGTAGGAACCTTAACATTTAATTTTCCTGGCTGCTTCAAGGTAGGATGGACACTGGAAGCTTCCTGCTGCATGGTCAGTCTTCTTTTCTCCTTTCCGAACACAGAGGCTGCATTTTGGTGGATTATAGAAGGCTTTTGCGCTGTGACACAAATCTCCGCACCTGAAACAGGCACCTTTTAGGTCGCTTCCGCAGCTCGCTGGAATATGGCCATAATCCAGGCATTTGAAACAGCGATTAGGCTGTTCTCCAGCTCGGATACGGCAGACTACCCATCCCACTCTGATCTTTGCCAACTCGATCAGAGCTCTGACTTTGGAGACTGGCAGAACGACAGTAGCTCTTTGTTTGTCCACCAAAAGCTGGCCGAAGCGATTTGATCGCATCAATGGACACCGACCTGTCTTTCATCGCCTCTCTAATTGAATCGATGATCTCCTCTTTGCTCGCCAACTCATCCAGATCGCGAAGATTGTGTTTTCACTACCGCTTGGACGCCTAGGGCTTTGCCTACAGCTTCATGAAGAAACTCAGCACTATACTCCGGCTGCCTACTCAACTGCAGCAACAAATCCCCCTTAGCTGTTCCCTGCACGTCCCCGCTAAAATGCTTTAAGCTTGGGTCGCTCTTAACCACACGCAACATGTCCGCATAGCTGAAGTGGATTGCGCCCTTTGACCACTGTCCAGCTGTCCACGTTTGTCTGTCTCCATGCCCTGGAGACATTGGCTCCTTTAGTGATACGATCTGCCTATTGGACCGCAATTTCGTAGAGGGAGTTTTTTTCTTTCTTTTAGAAGAAACTTCCCTAGAACGCTAGAATGCCTAAGGTAATATTTCTAGCTGTTTCCTATATGTTTGACTTCTGCCTTGGCGGGGTTGTTTGCACCTCGAAGTTTTTAACCGTGTGTTTGCGGAGCATCCCCACCGATTTTTGAAGATTAAGTAGCCTGGCTAGCTTTTCCCTCATCAGGGCATTTATATGCCGCTGACCTTCAAATAATACCGATAAGCCTTCTAGGGCAACGCCTCTATAGTCTATTACCTTCTTTAACCAAATTCAGCCTGACACCCTTCAATTGGAGACTGAGTGGACTCAGCCAGCTGTTGCGACGCCGTCTGCTGTTGCTGCGGTGATCGCTGCAACGTTGAGCGACGCTTAAAAATGCTTAAATGCTTAAAGCTCCTCCATTCTGGCTTCCAGCCTTGCTCCGACTACCAAGGCAAGGAGCCTGTAGTGGGCGTCACCTACTACTACTTGGTCTGGAGGCTTCAATTAAGCTTGTAGACCTGTAAGCTTATGACAGCTTAGATGCGGTGTGTGCCTGAAAGTATGCACTACTTTAGATAGCTTCAACTTCACTTCAGAAGTTAAGTTGCTGTCTTTGCTAAGACAACAACTCACCAGAGTTTGTTTGGTGAGCAGCTGATTGTCCGCTGCAGTTTCCAGCACTAATAACAGCTGTTAGAGTGAATGCACTTGCTTACTTATTTATTTATTTGCTTAAACGTGACGGCTAAACTTTTCCTTTTCGAGCGAAAAGAAAAAAAAATTGGAGAAAACAACGAAATAACCGATGCTACCAACTCTACCGACGCTACCGCCCACCTCCCTTGGGCCAACAACCTCGACCGTCGCCGAAATACTCTGCGTTTTGTCGCACAGTAAGTCTTTTGAACGTTTGCTAATTTTTTCCACTTTCGTAGTGAAAAATAGAGTAAAAGAGAGACTAGAGTAAAATCTGCTCTTCTGCTATCTCGTAGTCGAGCATTTTCGACTAAAGTACTCTTACTTGTTTTTTTTCTGTGGGATTCTGGAGGTAATTTAGACGCTAACTTGGTATTTCGATGCTCTATTTCAGCTATGTTACAAATTTTACATTCGTTGATTTTATTTTTAATTAGGTTTTGATAGTCTGGATATTTTTCTTTTAATAATTCAGTTAATTTCTCTATACCTGGATGTAATAATTTCTGGTGTTTTCAATAGTCTATTAATTTCTTTGTCAATTTCATTACTTTAGTAATGCTATTGGGACTAATTATTTCGATGAAAGCATTTTGGAAAATAAGGAAATCTGCTTAAAAGAAAGTAAACTTTTCTTTGAACAGAAATATTCTTTTATTTTTGTAGATTATTATAATTTGTGTTTTAGGAAAATAATGATTTGTATTAACATTATTTGCATTACTTCATTTAAATTCAATTTGTTGCTTGTAATAGTTTATCGGTCTTTCGATAACCGAAATGTTATTTTGGTTGTCTTTCTTGGGAACTGTGCATAGTTGTTGCTGTAGTATTGGAGGTTTCTCCTAATAAATTGTTCTCTAATTTAATTCTAGATAGATTCTGTCTTAAAACTTTTTTGGGCTTTTGTATTATCGTATTTTCTTATAAGTTCCCTTACGTTGCGCTACTTGCTTAAGTTTTTTTTACAGTAGTTATGTTATATATTGCGAGTCATAAAGATTTTGTCTGCTAATTTCTGTGTAATAACATCTTTTACAGTGTTATGCATTGTATTTGTGTATATATTTTGTTAATTTGGTCATTATTTTCTAATATTATCTTATAGGATATTCTAAAAGATTTGTGTTCAAGTTAGAGATGGGCATGAAAAGGAGGCCCAATACGGCCCAACACGGAATTTTTTTATAGGAACGACACGCACTAACACGGCACTGACAAACACGGGCGCTTTTAATCAAATAAAACTTAACCTAATTTTTATGTACAATTTTAACGAACTGCATGTCATTTTTTCGATCTTGTATATTTCCAAACCCACTTCGTGCTTATTTACATACGTACATGCATTCTTATACCTGCATATACAATAAATTGATCTACAGATATCGATATAGCATAAAATTACTTAAATAATAGAAGCCCATAAAAATTTATAAATCGAAAAATCACAGGAATGTGCTGTCGAAAAATTCTATCATCGCTCATACACACAAATATGAATGCAAATGTGTGTATGCAATTCGCAAGGTCAAACAATTTCCACAAGCTGCAAGAATAGAGTTTCGCACACAGGCACACAAATGCTTATACATGTAGGCAAATGACTGTGTGTGTGCATGCTCCTCTCGAAAACATATTCTTCATGCGCATCAAGGCTTTCATACCAATTCACACAAATAATAATAAATATCTTAACATTTTGCATGAGCAAGGCAAACGCTTTCAGCAGTTTGGTATACTCTTCGCTCGAAAGGAAAGAAATGCGATCTCTGGGTAAACAAATTTGAATTTTTTGAGCTGCTGCTGCTTGTGCATACATACATATATATATGTACATACATATATATTTGACAGAGCAAAGAGAGAGAGAGAGAGAGAGAGCAAGAAAAAATAGCATACAGTCATTCTTCATACGAGAATTCGACTATTTCGGTTGAACGCTCGTAGCGCACTGACTATGCCGGACAATATTTTCACTGCCTAAAGTGATAAACGACCGATATGAGCAAATACGAAGTTGATTGGTCCTGGAAGCAGACTCACAATACGCTGAAAACGCTTGTTCTACTTCTCTAGTCTATGTGTTGTATGGTTAGTGCGTGCATCTAGACTTTGGTACGGTAAAACACGGCAATTTTTCGAAAGGGAACAACTCGGAATTTTTTAAATAAGCTCGGCATGGGCACAGCACGGCCCATGTCCATCTCTAGTTCAAGTTCTTGTACAAACTTACAAATACTTTCATGATATTGTGGGCTGTATAATCTTCTCAATAGTTTTTCGAATGTTGTTGGCGTCTTAATATTTGCAATTCGGGCTGTTCTCAGTTCCATCCATGATGTAGATGTTGTTAACTGCGACACTCTCTGGGCTGCGCCTGAAATCTGCATATCGATTGCTCTTTATAAAATTCTATGCTGCATTATATCCTGGGTTGGGTACAGTTGCATAATGAAGTCCACTCTCCTAAGAGCTCTTCTGTTTTTCCATCGAAGATAGGCAACTGGCGGATTTCGCCTAGAGCGTGTTTTAAATGTTGCTCTGAAAGTGCCATAGGTGCTGTTGATGGCATGTTGTTGTCTGTTTGTTTTTGTATTAAATTTGGTATTACTCTTATTTTTTTTACTGTTGTGTAACCTATCAGCGGTTACAACAAAATTTAAGTTTTATGAAATTTAATTTTTGTTAAAATTTTGTATGGTTTTTACAGTAACTTAAGAAAGTGAACTTGTGTAACATTGTTCAACTTAATTTTCACATAAAATAAAGTAGCGATCACACCTTAATAGTGAGCTACTATTACTTGTTGGTTAAAGATGTCGTATTGCACCCGGGTTCCGGGTTGAATTTCAAAATTCAAAAGTGTAAGTTTTCAATCACGACAATTTTTCGGTGATTCGCGTGCTCAATCCCAAAGAATACCTTCGTAGTTCAATGGTAATTACAATAAAGAAGTTCATAAATGCGTTAGTTCAAAAAAAAATTGTATTCAACAATTTGTCGCATGCATCTTAACTAGCTATGAAAGCTTCTGCAGACGCTTAGAAAACGTCGGATTTGAGCTTTTTACCTCTTAAATAAATATCAGGATTTCTCTTTAGACTGAAGAGAGTTTTCTGCAAGTCGTGGTTTGTGCCGCTTTTGGCAGTTTTGACCCCAATAGTAGGAATACCAATTCTGACGGTTGTCTATGATGATATACTAAAGTATATTCGTGTGAATCAGAATTTTTGTTGTCACCATTTGATATTAGTAATGATTACATATATAAATATTTAAAAAAAATTGATGAGAACGGCTTGTAAGTAGGGAGAATGCATATGTTACTATAAATATGTACGCAAAGACAGAGTATATAATGATCATGCAAAATGTAAAGATTTTCATAAATATTTGTGTGAAGGGTATGAAAGTGTTGGTGCGCCTAACGAATAATACTGTTGGTTGCACTATACAGCACTATTATTACTTATCGATATTTTTCATAAGCGTGTGCAGCCTATGGGAACACGTAGTCGATTACGCCGGACTGCAACGTTCTTACTTGTTATGTCCTGAACCCATTTAAAAGGTTCAACAAAATGTATATGTGTATGGCAGACGGAGAAAGAAAAGGAGTATAAAATGGTCGGATACTCGAAATCTTCAAAAGCAAATGGGTGTTAACTATAAAAGCGAATTCATCTGCAGAAGTTGAGCGCTTGGTTGCGAAAGGATTTAGCTAGAGGTACGGCATAGACTTTGAAGAGACGTATTCTCTAGTTGTGCGTTTTAGTCGAATGATCCTGGCATAGCTAGAAGTATATGACCTTTCGACGGCATACTTAAACGCTATTTTCGAAGAAAAAATTTACATGCCACAGCCAGAATTCTTCGAATTTCAGACTAGATATACGGTCTGAAACAAGCTTGTCGGACCTGGAACAAAAAGTTGAATGAAACTCTATCCAAGTTTGGTTACGGCGCATGTGAGAGCGAGCCATGTCTGTATACCAAATGCTGAGATGACCTGTAACGAATGTGATTTATTTACAAAAGCTAATAAATGAAACGAAACTTTTTTTTAAGCCTAAGTCTAGATGGTGCGTTCCAAAGTAAACGAGACCTAAATAATAATAAAAAACGATATCTAAAAGCTATTAGAAAGAGTGTTTCAGGTCATTGACCGTAATGTACTTCATGATGTCGGTGCAAGCCATTTGGATGGCCTCTACTTACGCAAAACATTGGGTAGAAGTCACAGGTAGCCAAATCAGGCGAATACGGTAAATGATTGATGGGAAAGTGCATTATCATGCAATAAGCGTCAGTTTCCATCTTCTTCAAACAACTAAAACTTCAAAGCGCCAAGATAAAAAATTGCATTGATGGTTTGGGCTGTTGGTACGAACTCCTTGTGTACAATACCCATGGAATCGTAAATTCAAATGATCATTGACTGGTGTTGGGTCTTTTGGGCCTTGGTTTTGGGGTAATATTGGAAACACCAAACTTCATCACCAGTTACAATGTTATAGGATTTTTCATCAATTAAAATGTTTTGGTAAGCGTGTAACCGTTTTTAAAAGAAAATTTGATATTAGCTTTTTGTTCGAGGCTCGTTTTTGTACCGCTGACACAAACATATTGACACTTTAGACGCAATAACTTCGCTTCCACTGAACCGAATTTCATCAAACTAGGAATGTTATTTTAGGAAGGGATGTAAAAATCCATTAAGTAACACAGAAGTTTCTAAAAAAAAGTGTATTCACTGTCTTTGAGCAGTGTAGTGGTCCGGGAACCAGTCTTTCAGAATGTTGAAAAAGTTTGGTCTATTTGTCCAGTCTATGTGGTTATGGTTCTATGGTTAGTACCATAACTAAGGAATAACAATATCTATTTATTTTTATTTAATTGTTATTGTTTATCAAAATTTATTTAAGTTATATATCTTTGGATATACAGTTGAAAAATTTTGGATTTAGTTTCGTTTATACGTTATACAATTTCGGCAATTTTTTTTTTTAAACCGGCCCCAAATTTATTAAATTGAAGTTAATTTGTAAATATAACCAATATGTAAATGAGTTTACATCCTAAAACCCATCCTATATCAGGTTTCCCAGCACCGATTTTCAAATTGTTTTGAGTATCTAAATGTACTTATATTGGTTCATACCCCATCAATAAACTCTAAGCTTCCAATGCCCGATGCAGCTATGCAACCCCAAACCATAAGGCGTTTGGAGCTAGCAACAGGTTCTTCCTGTCAAGCCAAAAATATTGTACTTTGTACAAAAGTCAACTGGGTTGTCTATATACGCCTTAGCAAATTCCATAGGCTTCTTCCAATTTAAACAAGTAAGAAAACTCTGAACCCCGCGAAGAGCTGATAATCCAATCATTTTACACGTTTCAATAAAAACATTCAGAATCATGATGCATAAGTATCTTGTATTTGATTTATGTTTTTTTTATAATTTTGGGGGGAAAGGGGCGAGGTATGCAAAATCGCTGTAAGACCTTCAGCTCCAACGATCAAATAAAACTTAAAAAGGAAGTAAAATTAACGATTTTTCGATAATAAACGAATGGAATGAGTTATCGAAAAAGAAATCATAAACTTGTAACGCGAGTAGCTAGCTTTTGTGGCTTACGAGGTCGCTGAGTAAATTTACTCTGCCACAACGCTTTCTTCCTATTAGATACATTTTAACAAAACCATTATTTACCCTTTTCAATGGACTCAGGATATAAAAAAAAAAACAAACAAAAAAACATCGCGAGGTGTTGAGCCTGGGAGTTTTTAGCGACGCGCATCCGTCTTATCAAGTCAGCCACTTTATTGCTCAAGCAACTAGTTACAAATCTGAAACTGAAGTTGCAGCTGATGAATTACAACAAAATTCAATCACACTTGTGGTTCTCAGAACAGAAGAGAATGCACGGCTTGAGCTTTTGTGAATTGACTAAACATTTTTTTTTAGTATTTTCTGTATCTAACTAACTTAATGGATTATTACATCCTTACATCTAAAGTAACATTCCTAGTTTGATGACATTCGGTTTAGTGGAAGCGAAGTTATTGAGTTTAAAGTGTCAGTATGTTTGTGTCAGCGGTACAAAATCGAGCTTCGAATAAAAAGCTAATATCAAAAATCGGTATTAACATTGTAACTGGTGAGGAAATGTTGTGTCTTCAATATTAACCCAAAACCAAGGCCCAGGCGATCCAGCAGTAAAAAAAAACGCATTTGGAGAAGTCAATATCAAGTCGATGATCATTTGTATTTACGATTCCATGGGAATTGTACACAAGGAGTTCGTGCCATCGTTTTCATCGAATTCGGAATGAATACAGCAAAGATGGAAGCTGAAGCTTTTTGCATGATTATGCACCTTCTCATCGATCCATGACTGATTTTTTGTCTAGAAATCACATTTAAACTGTGACTTCTACCCATTCAGAAAATAGGATTTGACCAAGAAATAAAAATGTTTTGCGTCCGAAGAGGGCATCCAAATGGCTTACACCGACATCATGAAGGACATTACGTTCAATGTCATGAATCACTCTTTCGAAAAGATTTTAGATAATGTTTTTTATTATTATTTAGATCTTGTCATATCAAATACACGTCCGTGCATATACATTCTATCATCACTCATATACACACTAATGTATGCAAATGTGTGTATGCAGTTCGCAAAGTCAAGCAACATCAAACGTTGGGGTCTTTCAATTTCAACAATCTGCAAGAATAGAGTTTCGCACACACGCACACAAATGCTTATACATGTAGGCAAAGGAATATAAGTGTGTGTGCATGCTCCTCGCAAAAACATATTCTTCATGCGCCTCAACGCTTTCATACCCTTCACACAAATAATAATAAATATCTTAACATTTTGCATGAGCAAGGCAAACGCTTTCAGCAGTTTGGTATACTCTTCGCTTGAAAGGGAAGAAATGCGATCTCTGGGTGAATAAATTTGAATTTTTTGAGCTGCTGCTGCTTGTGCATACATACATATATATATGTACATACATATATATTTGAGAGAGCAAAGAGAGAGAGAGAGAGAGAGAGAGAGAGAGAGCAAGGAAAAATAGCATAAGTCATTCTTCGTACCTTCGAAATTCGACCATTTCGGTTGAACCCTCGTAGCGCACTGACTATGCCGGGCAATATTTTCACTGCCTAAAGTGATAAGCGACCGATATGAGAAAATACGAAGTGGATTGGTCCTGGAAGCAAACTGGCAATACGCTAAAAACGTTTGTTCTACTTCTTTAGTTTATGTATTGTATTGTTAGTGTAATCGTTAGAGATGATTCGCTTCGATACGTAGATGTTGGTTCGACTACAAATTTTTAGAGCGTGATACATATACATATATGTATATACTACATATTTGCCAAAGCACAAGTGTCTAGTACTTGAAATACGTTTTATTCCGGATCGGTATCCAAAATATATAACATAATCCGAAAGTGCATGATATACAAGCAAATCTAAATGCAAAATTTGGCCCCTCTAGCTCCAAAGATGTACGAGATATAATTTAATTAGTAAATCTTGATACGGGTTTTAATCGATAACAATTAAACGGTAATTGTTAACAAATATTTTAAACAAACTCGATCTTCCAGTGCTCTACACGGACCTACAAAAAAATTTCATGTCATGTGAACGAATTGTCTATTGACATTAAGGCTACGTCTGTATTCTTTGCGTTTTGTCGCTTTGCTAAGATGTCGCCGCGAAACCGTGGTAATTTTGAAAATCGACATATAAATGGATGTCTTGCAATGTTTGGCAGCGTTTTGACCGTGAATGAGTATTCTGCAGTCGGTAGCGCCCGACTGCAACGCTTGTTAATAACTCTGTTTATGAAACCTTTGCATATGAACAATAAGAAAGTCATTTAAATTGAAAATGATTCTAAGTAGCCATCGTAATTGTATATATTGTTTGAGTAAATTAATGAGTTATTTTAAATCATCTCTCGAAACTTAATTAATTAATTATTTCATGTCAGCTAATCTCTATACATATTTTATAATTAGTTGAAAGAGTATGTTATATTCATAATGGAAAAATTAGGAAAATGTCTTACCATTGACAGGTGGCAGTAATCGTTTATCATAGCGTTTCTTCTCAAGTAATAAATCTAAAATCTCTTTATCTGAACTGGACTCGTCAAATCTGCATGTAAAGAATGATATGTAAATTGTAACAAAATATTGTATATTATACTTAAGTTCCATTGTTAGCATGTTATGTGATGTTATAGTATATATTATATCAACATTAATATTAATATATTATAGTATATATACTATGGCTTAGCCGGAAATTCAGGAATATGTTTATACAAAATACAAAATTAGTAGTGAAGTAAATATGAGGTACATTCAATTCGAATTCTACGATCAGTACCCATTATTAAACAAAAAAAAATTAAACAACGAGGAAACAACGATAAAAAGTTGTTTTTTTATTTATTGGCTTAGTTTTTTATACTGAAGTCTATGTCTGGTTGTCCATTTTTTTGAACACAGTAAAGTGGAATTCATAATTTAATAACGATTATTAGGTCACAAAAATCCGGCAAATTGAAAAGGTTCTCTTTTAGCCAAAGCATTTCAATTTCAATAACTTAACAACATAAAATTCCCGCAATTGCAGATAATCTCCTCAAGTATTCCTGTGTGATACTTTGAACAGGCTCTAGCTGTATTTTATTAATTTTAAATAAAATTAAATTAAATGTTCTGGTATACTGTGACTTAAATGATTATATACCTGACTAATAGTATAATCTACATTCATATATAAAAACTTTCAAAATCAGTCGTAGACATGAAAGTTCTTTGTTTTCCGAGAAATATGGGTAAATTTTTATTTACCATAATGCTTAAGAGAAATAATCGGAGTAAGGCAGAATTCTCGTATATGTTACAACTAACTAAATATAATTAAAAACAAACTTAAAATAATTGATTAACACTTTTGAACCGAATAGAAGTTATGTAAAGTTAATTTTCAATAATTTGTATTTTCTTAATTTTGTTGTAAATTTTCTAATTGTTTTTAAGCGCAAAACTTACTTTGACCAATCGATGCTGTGAATGAAAGAATTTTAAATGAGTGTAAATAGAAATTTTTATACATATTAATATATATATATATATATCTATATATATATATATATATATATATATATATATACTTATATATATATATATATATATATATATATATATATATATATATATATATATATATATATATATATATATATATATATATATAAAAATATATATATATATATATATATATATATTAATATGTATAAAAATTTCTATTTACATTTCTATTTACATATATATATATATATATATATATATTTAATATGTATAAAAATTTCTATTTACATTTCTATTTACATATATATATATATATATATATATATATATATATATATATATATATATATATATATATATATATATATATATATATATATATATATATATATATATATATATATATATATATATATATATAGTCAAATTATACATAATGTATTTTAGACATAGATATATAATGTACATTGACTGGAAGTAATAAGTATCAAATGTTTTCTTCGGCCAATGGGAAAAAAAAACTTACATAGGATGCTTATCAATGACAACCGCCTCCGATTGTGTTGCAGCAGCCGTGGAAGGGGTCGTCAGATAGCACAGTATCAATATAACACTGGAAGCCGTATAAAAGCTAATCGATTGGCTATATTGCTTATAATGCTGTGCCGCGTACTGATAACCGGCTTCTAAAGTTGTGTTCAAACTGGATAGGATTGCGGCTGACATCGTTACTGATACAACAGCTCTGGCAATCTTGCTTATACATAATGTTAGATAGGCAAATGTTCGCTCCATACCCCTTTTGTGTACCTTATTCTCTCGTACTGGGTGACGTAGACTTTGCTCGTCTGAAGCATTTGTTATGTCAGCTTTAATATGGCAAGTGGGTATTCCAGATAGTGATGATTCTGCAACAATTT
>JAWNON010000179.1:42500-75000 GCA_035045945.1 Drosophila anceps
AGTAGTAGTAGTAGTAGTAGTAGTAGTAGTAGTAGTAGTAGTAGTAGTAGTAGTAGTAGTAGTAGTAGTAGTAGTAGTAGTAGTAGTAGTAGTAGTAGTAGTAGTAGTAGTAAGAAAAATTTTATATAACGGAGTGCAATCTGCTTCTTATAGGTTTTACGTAGTGTAAGGGCTGAGTAGCACTGAACTGACGATTGAGAGTTCTTTTGTCATTTTTAGCTAGATATGTTGATAGTGGCGTAATTTGAGTTATGCGTGAGTGGCCTGATTGGTTACTTTGAAATATGCTGAGTGCTGGGTTCTCACAAGAAGCGTGTAATGTGATCTTTTGTTTATGGGACTCCGAGTGTGGGAGTGAGTATGATTTCTCTATAGTAGATGATAGGAAGGGATCGTAACTTTGGTGGTCTGTTCAAGTGTTGATGTTTGTATTACTGATTCATATATGATCTGTTCAGGTGTTGGTGTATGTATTACTAAGTAATATATTACTTTCCCATCCTATAGAGATAAACCTGTCCTCAGGCTGGAAATGTAGGGTATAGTTGTTAAATAGGTTCTAGTGGTCCATGGGGATGAATTTCGGGGGTAGTTGTTCCTCTGGTGTGGAATTGCTCGATTTTACAATTGTTTCATGTCTTATGATAATTCTTTTTGATATTGACTTAAATTTAAAAATGGCAAATAGTATTATGCTTATTAGTGTAATTACAAAGGTTGTAGTTGTTAAAATATTTAATATCTTATTATATTTTGTGTTACCTAAAATTATTTGTTTTGTTTGAAGGTGTGATATTGGTTCTATTTTGGTTACATTATTTGTTACATAGATACTTTTGGTATAATCTGATAGTGTGTTTAAAATTGAAATATCGTTTATTTGAACGCTATAGTCGTATATCTTAATTATGTTATTACCTTAAATGTGAATATTGTTCTTATTATAATTTTAGGTGATTTTTGTCTTGGGCAAGTTCATAGTTACAATTATGTTTTGTTCTATGTAGCTAAGTTGAAGTGTTTTGAACATTTTTGTATATTTACTTTCTGCTGGGATTTGTGTTATTATTACAGTTATACATTCGTACATTTCTTTTTTTGTGGATTTTAAATATGATTTATTATTTTAAATGTAAATGTTTTCTGTTAAGGTATTATTTTGTTCGTCTGGTTAGGCAAAATCTTATACAGGGAGTTTTGGTTATTTGTTTTGGTACGTGCGAAACTATAAGTATTTCATTAGTGTCCGATTAAACCAAGTAGAAGTTTAAATAGTTAGAATATTTTCGGGATTTATATCTAATATGTATTGGTGTCGTAGTAGTTTAGGATTGAAAATTCCTAATCTGGTTAATTGCATACCTAATTCAATGTCTTCTATGTAGTCTGTGAAATGTTCTAGGTTGAACATAAGATAGTCTAGTTTTTTGTCTTCTTGTTGTGAGATGCTTAGGTTATTAAAGAGTTCTATGTTTTTGTTTTCTGCAATTATTAAGGAGCTTAGGTCATTGTTTTGTCTTATTGATTATGATTTTGAGCTTTAATTCTATTTTGTCATTTTGATCTAGAGTGCCAAAAAAATATTGATTTACTGTACCTATTGCGTTCAATAAATCTCGTTTTTTATGATTTGTATTCCATTCATTTGACGGTTTAATTTTTCTGTTAAATACTCTATGGGGGCAATGTCTTTGAATGATTTTGTTTGTTTGAGTAAGTCGTTGCATGTAGTTTGTATTTTAGTTAAGTTTACTGTTAGGTAGTGGTATTCGTAGTCAGATGGTAGGTCCATTGTTCCTGTCTCGAAAATTAGGTAACCGTTTGGTGCTTTCATTGGGTTGATTTCGATACTTTGGTTAATAGTAGAGGGAACCATTGATAGAAGTAAGAGTAGTAAGACGATGAATTCTGAAATTAAGAAATTTTCATCTAGTTTGATTCTAGAGAGGGCATCGGCTACGTAGTTTTATTTTTCTGGTAGGTATTTGATATTATAATCGTATTCGTTTAGTTAATATTCCATCCCTGTTTTTCATATATGGTTCTTTTATATTATGTAACCACACTAGTGGTAAGGATTTGAAATTTTCGACTGAAAAGATATGGTCTGAAGTATTTGGTGGCCCATACGATAGCTAATATTTCTTTTTCTATTGCCGAACAGTTAAGTTCGTCATCGGTAAGGGCTCTGCTAGCAAAACAAATTGCTTTGTGGTCCTGTGAGAGGACTGCTCCTATAGCCACATTTCTTGCGTCTCTGGTTAGAGAAAAGGTTTTATTGAAATCTTTGCAGGTTAGTATGAGGTCATTTGTTATGAGTACTTGTAATTTTTGGAAGGCTGCAATGAAGTCTTGATTAGTTATATCGATTTTTGATTCCTTTTAAATGATAAAGTCAGGGGTTTTGCAAGTCAGGGGAAACGCAATTATTAGGACATATTATAACCACAGAAGGAATTAAACCTATCCCCGACAAAGAAGCAGCTATATTAAAATTCCCAATTCCCAAGACACCCAAAAAAATTAAATCTTTTCTAGGCCTTTGCGGATTTTAACGCAAGTTTATCCCAAACTTAATTCTTAATAAAGTTTGGGATAAACTTGCGGTAAAATCCGCAAAGGCCTAAAAAGATTTAATTTTTTTGGGTGTCTTGGGAATTAGGAATTTTAATATAGCTGCTTCTTTGTCGGGGATAGGTTTAATTCCTTCTGTGGTTATAATATGTCCTAATAATTGCGTTTCTCTTTTAGAAATTCACATTTACCTAATTGTAACTTTAAGTTGGCTTTGCGTAATCTGTCGAATAGTCTTTTTATAGAAGCTAACTGTTCTTCTAGTAAAGTTGAAAAGATGATTAGATCTTCGGAGAATATTAGACAGTCTTTAAAGATTAGGTCTTCTATTTCATGCACCTTTGAAAAGTTGTTGGGGCATTTTTAACTCCGAAAGGCATACGGGTGAATTCGTAGTTAATTTGTTTTATTGAGAATGCAGTTTTTGCAATCGATTTAGTGTCCATTTGAATTTGATGGAACATCCCTGCAAAGTCGATTGTAGTGAAATACTGGCATTTGCCAAATTTATCAAGAATTTCGTCCATGATGGGTATTGGGTATTTGTGGTCTATAGTAGCTTTATTTAGTCCACGATAGTCGATAACAAAGCGGTTTTTAATTCTTTTTTCGGTATGATCCATATAGGTGAACAATAGGGTGAATTAGATTTTTGTATGAGAACCTGTTCTAACATTTCGTTGATTTGTTTGTTGACTTAATGGTTACAACTTTGGGGGTGTCTATAAGGATGATTCTAGACGCTGTCCTCATGTTTGGTTATTATTTTATGTTTGATTGTACAGGTAAAGGTCAATTTTTCACCCTTTGCGTATCTGTTTTTTTCTGAATTTAAATGATCCAGATTGTATTCATTTCTTTCCTCTATATTGTTATTTATCTCATACGAAAATAAGTCGTACTCGACCTCTAATGGAGGATAAGGAATTTGACCGGGGATTTTATTATCGTATTGAAAATAGAATGTGTAGTTCCCTATAATTATTTTATTAAGTTCTATTATACCTTTAATAGTTTGGACTTTTAGATACTCTTTAGTCTTTGGGAAATTGAAATAATTTTCATCGATAAAATTTATAGAAGAGCCAGTATCTATTATGAATTTGAGTTTTATTTACGATAAGTCGGATATAGGAGCTTGCTCGGTTAGTGAGATTGAAGAAAATTGTCTGACCATTCCATTTTAGCTTTCTCTTAATCGCTTGGTTGGTTGGTTTGAGAATGGATTTTGAGTTTGTTCTTGAGCAATTTTTTGGTAGTTTAAAGGATTTTGTTTTGTTCCCTGATTTAATTTATTAGTAAATTCAGTATAAAGTTGCTGATTAGTTAAATTGTTTTGTCCTGGTAGGATTGATTGATAGTTATTCTGTCGTAGTTGGTTTGATTCTGGTTTGGTTTAGAGTAAGTTTGGTGACTGTTTTAATTGGTTTGGTTTTGGTTCGAAGTGTTCTTAGATTTATCTGTAAAGCTAGTCTCATATAGACCTTCTCTTTGGGCCACTTGTTTTAGACACGAGATATCAAATTTCGCCAAGGTCATATAAAGTCGGTCTGGTAATTTTCTGGTAATAACTTCTTTGACTGTGTTATTCATGGCGTTAATGTTAAGTGTTTTATTAGTGGTATCACCTTATTAATAATTTTAAATGTCTTAGTTTATAAATTTCGATGAACTTACGAAGACTTCCAGTAAAGTTGGTGTTATATAGGTCTTGAATTCACTGATCAAGGCGGCTCGTAGGTTACCCCTGCCTGCAGGCTGTGAGAGTTTAGAGACCCTATGGGTTTCTCCAGTTAGCTGCATCTGGACGGTCCCGAACATCACGCTGTGTTAGCGGACGTCCCTCGTTGGGTGCAATTTAATGATGTAGTCAA
The DNA here is from genome assembly GCA_035045945.1 of Drosophila anceps. Lineage (NCBI taxonomy): Eukaryota > Metazoa > Arthropoda > Insecta > Diptera > Drosophilidae > Drosophila > Drosophila anceps. Next base: position 46,949 of record JAWNON010000179.1, read on the forward strand.
TCCGTCTGAAGAATGTGCTCAATGTTTTGGTGTAACTATCAAACGTAGGCACCTTCCGTAGAAAAGCTAGTGTTTGTTTGAGGTGGGCGTCTGACAATTTCATTTGATTAAGAGCTTGTTCACTAAAGAGTTTCTTTTTTTTTTTAAACGCGCTCTGCTGCACGTTGGTTCTTTGGAGGACAAAATTTGTGACGTTTAACAGTGTATATATATTGCTTGAACCTTGGAAAAGCGATTTTTTCTTAGTGGCACTAGTCAATACCGTCTTTGTTAACGCATTTTAATTTTATCCTACCGGCTAATAATATACCGGCTATAATATAATAATAAGTTTAACGTTATAGTATAGGTTTTTTGACTTATAGGTTTCACGTACTGTTAGGGCTGAGTAGGACTGAACTAACGATTGAGTGTTCGTTTGTCATTTATAGTTAGATATATTGATAGTGGCGTAATTTGAGTTATGCGTGAGTGGCCTGATTGGTTACTTTGAAATATACTGAGTGCTGGGTTCCCACAAGTAGGGTGTAATGTGATCTTTTGTTTGTGGGACTCCGAGTGTGGGAGTGAGTATGATTTGTTTATAGTAGATGATAGGAAGGGATCGTGACTTTGGTGGTCTGTTCAAGTGTTGGTGTATGTATTACTAGTTTATATATGATCTGTTCAGGTGTTGGTGTATGTATTATTAAGTATTATATTACTACATATATATATATATATAAGCAACACATTCACACAAATATACGCACGCATAGCCATGCGTTCTCCAAACTGCGCACTTTAAGTAGCGACTACGCTTGAGCTGCAATGTGCCTATATTATGGGAAATTCAATTCGAAGTTGGCTCGGTTTATTTCGGATATAAAAAAATCAAAATTGAATAAAATGCATATGAGACTAAATACAAAATTTGGAGACTAGCATATACATATTCATACATAATATATATATATATATATATATATATATATATATATATATATATATATATATATATATATATATATATATATATATATATATATATATATATATATATATATATATATATATATATATATATATATATATATATATATATATATGTATGTATATATACATATTCATCCTGTCTGTTACTGCGATTTTATTTTTCTGTTCTTTCGGATTAATCTTTGCTTTCAGGTCATCTTCGGGAAATAACTCAATGATGATTGGTGTTGTGATTCTCCAATCCTTTCTTTTATTTTTCTCTCTGTTTATTTCTTACTCTGCTTTGTAGCTTTTACTTATATTGGATATTTGGATGTGAATTGTGGCAATTTTGGAATTGCGGTTTGGAAAACAAAATCATTGGGCTCGTGATATTATTGACACATTTTTCAATTATTATTTGGGCTAACTTAAATCTTTGTTGTAGATTCAACTTTTTGTTGATAGTCGTCTTGTCAACGTACTTTTTAAAAAAAAAAAATTGAAACTTCAGACAGCCCCAGCTCACTTCACCCCATTTAAAAGGACTACTGATACTCAAAAATACTGAAGACAGAATACACTCATACACATGATCCTGCTATTGACAGAAAATGACGAAGAATGCCAAAATACTTTGATCAAAAACAAAAGGCCCAACACAAAGAGTTTACTCGAAAAAAAAATGAATTTTAGATACTATACCCTTCCAGTTTCTCTAATCACATTTGAATAAGTCTCCCAAGAAATCTGGACATTTAAAAACGGAAAATCACAACCGCCTCCCATTCAATACTAGAACACTATTGTAAAATTTTACCGGATCTAGAGAGAGGAAATATTAATGATACGCAAATACGAAAAACTTCTAGGCTTTCATGCAAGGCATTTAGCCTCCTACTTACATTTGGAAAAATACTTGAGAGAAGCATACAACGAAGATTTAAAGCTCTAAAACCGAACCAAAGCATTAAGTAGTTCATACCAAGGAATCACGTCAGTTTACCTTCTGAAATACCTTTGGGAAGGTCACAAACACAATTAATAATAAAGCAAGAAAAATATTTCTTTATTTATCTATTTATTTATTTATTTCTTTATCCGAATTTAACATTAAGTTTTATGTACAGGGTGCCACTAAAGTCACCTTACTTTTAGTACAGGGCTTTAAAGTAATATATTATCTACACAATACCATAATATACATATACATAATAGCAACATTTTATTTAAGTCTAATATTATTCAAAAAAACTAAAAATACTCAAGAAGTCTAATATTATTACTAAAAAACTAAAATACTCAAGAATTTAAGTCCACAAAAGTCTACGAACTCGTGCTTGCTCGCCACTGTCTGGCGTCAACGTTCTTATAAAAAGTAACGGGTTTTTTTTTTTAAATATGTGTGCATTTTTTTTATACTACCTAGCGTACATTACTTATGTTGGACGTAATTTGGCAATTTCTTCGTAAAAATTTACCACCCAAATAGTAATTGGCCGTTTTAAATACGAGAGGTGTATAAAAAATTCTACTCAATCTGGCATATCATTATCACTTTCAAATCTCGAGAAATGGAAATCTGACCTTATTACCAAGTTTCCCAGCACTGATATTCATTTTTTTTTCTTAATGATGTCAATGTAACTTTATTGGTCTACAACCCCACTAATAAACTCAAACCATAAGGCCACCGCTGCCGTGATTTCGTCTTTAATGTGTGTTTTCTGACTAAAAGCTTTTGCAGGTCTTCTTCTGATTTATTAAATTTATTCTCCTTTCAAGGAGATTACGACTTAAACTTGTGTGATTTGATGGCGATACGAATGGTTTATGACTTCTGAGATACCGGAAAATGCACTTTCGGAGAAAATCTTGATTCTTTATAATTCGGGGGTATACACGATTATATATTCCAAATTTTAATCCCTGCGAAATGGTTCATGAATATACCCGTTTGAATATATGTGTGCAAATATTTAGGAAAAATTCGTACACATTTCAGCATATGATCACATATGCATTTTTCATTGAATATTTGCCAATTGATAAAAACTGAGAACGAACATTTTCGTATTTGTCAAGAAATATACCAAGATGTTTCAGTCTGACAGAAATCTAGGGCTTCAAGAGGCTAAGAAAAATTTGAGCATCCGGAAATTTCATGTTAAGGTTCACCATTTTTCGGAAGCCGTTTGATAACAACCTACGCTTCTGAATATGGTTTGGCCCTCTCACAAGAATGTAAACCAATTAACATGTTTGGTAGAAACTAGAAAGATAGCGAAGCCCATGACGCTACTAATGAAAGGGAGCTGGAATGTAGGTACTAGAAAAGTTACAGCAGTACATGTATGGAATACGGAAAAAAAATATCTACACATATCAGATTAACTTGACCATAGAAATCCTAAAGCCACAATCGAGTTCCAATATTTTTAACAAACCGGGTAATGTTATTGTTGATCGAGTCTGACCCGAAAATATGCCTAGTTGAGTGAGACCTAATGCATAATTTTATGTTTTCCAAAATATTTTTCAAGATTTCGCATCTATAATTATAGGGTTGGGGGTATAACCCAACGATTCACTCAGTTACCGGAAAACCCCGATTGAAGTTTAACCTACCATATGTATATAAAACTTTGTTGGCAAGAAATAGGAGGTAAATTACAGAAATCCAAAACTCAATTTTGTTAATCAATTTTGTTAATTACAATATCAGTCTTATACTTTAAGAAATCATTGGATTTTAAATACATTCTTTATTGAACCATCCCACAGAGGTGCTCTAATGGATATATTAAATATAAAAGTCTTTCGCTCCGATAGCATAGTCAACATATTTGATAATGCCCAAGTAAAGTCTATTTGCAAGAAAGTTACAACAACACCATCCCGCAATAACAAAACAATACTGCACTGGCATTTACAGACTATTCGACCACTGATATACACAACGTTTTACAAATTGACGACACGCAATACTTGCGCCTGAGGCATACATTCAGGAGGGCTACTCTTTTTCACATCCAGCTAATTAATCTTATCCTGCTTATTTAGTTTAAGTGGGACAGTGGTTATCAAAGATCACTTCTCACAAGACTGGCGATATTAGTCAAGACATGCATCTTAAACTAACCTTAACCTAACCCTTTGACCTCATTGAACATCCAATGTTGAATTTCCATATGTGCCGAATGAACGAGCATAATCTACGAGTCATAAAAAAAAATAAAAAATTACATAACCGATGGGTCTGAGCCGGTATTGATTGTTTCATTCTTCTCTGTTTAGTCTTGAGAAGAATAAGAGCTACAAGGGATAGAAAGAAAGTCGTGGATAATTATTCCTTAACCCGGAACGGCCTTTATCGAAGGGGGTAATAGCTAAGCTAACTAGTTACCCTTGCCCGCAGTCCCACCTAGCTCACTTATTTTAAGCAAACTAACGTAGCTTAACTTAATTTTTGATACTGTTGAAAAAAGTATATATCTTACGAAGAAAGGTATATACATATTTATTGCGTTTACCAAATTATAAAAATGCATAGAATTATTGTATTATATTCAAGCCTTCAAATATGTAACATATTTTCTGCTAAATTAGGTTGACTCATAACGCAGTCCATCCAACAAAATCAGTTTTTACGATTTATCTGGATGACTGTCTGCTGACTGACTCATTGCCACCTACAAAGTTTTTGTTACTTTAAGTTTATTGTAGTAAGTTTTGTATCTCTGTAAGTTTTGTGTCTCTGTAAGTTTTGTATCTCTGTCTATTCGAAATTCTCAGCAATAACATGTAATGGCTAGCATTTATTATAATTATATTATCACCTATACCATTTAATTTTGCAGACTAATAACGTTTTTATACTCATTTGCAGGGTGAAATGAGTATATTGCTTTAGTGCAATGTCCGTCATGCTATCCCTCTATATGTCCGTATGAACTCAAGCCATTTCGCTGCTACTGAAGCTATATATATCTTGAATATACTCGTGTATATCCTCGAGTGATAAAGTGTGAAAATTTTTGTAACAAATCGAGAGTTGAAATTTGGAATATATATTTGCTCTCACAAACCCGGATAAAAATGGAATAGTGGCAAATCTTCTACAGTTTTAGTGCTAAAATGTTCAAATTTAGAACATAAGTTACTGTTAAGATAGGAAAGATAAATGAAAAAATGGAAAAGTCCATATAAGTTATTAAGAGTAAGAAGAGTGATTTAGTCGAGACTGTCCGACTATGTCCTAGTTCCTGTACCATGCGATGAGCTGATATTCCATCGATATTCAAACAACGTCTGTATACGCTTGGCCCATACGAATAACAAGTTTATGTTATTGTTTGATATACTATTGTTCCTCATATTGATAATAATTAAATACCGTCAAAGCTAGAGATGTCAGACCAACTGTGTGTCCGTGTAATGAATTATGAGGCTTTGCAATTTTTAGATGTTTGATTCCACCCTTCCAAAATTTGCAAAAAAACGTGTTTCAAATACTAGAGACTTTTGCTTTGTCCTTTATGTGTGTATTTACATATGAATATCATTTCACGATGTTCAAGTTTGATTAGGAAAGTTCATCTACAAAGAAAGTTATTAAACAAATTAGTTCTTATAGTAAAGTGTATACTGCAACGAAAGCGCGTGTTTGCTTAAAAAAATCGATAGCAATTACTGTTTAGTTTTTATCGATTATTAAATTATATTTGTAACATCTTTTGAGCTAGAGTCGACAAATTTTGAATTTAGTTTCATTTATATTTCATATGATATCAATTTTTTTTCATTTTGGATATCGGCCCGAAATTTCCCCAAATGCATATTATTAAAATCTAGAAATTGTAATATTTTAAAATTCTTTGACTAAAAATAAAACATGTTTCTTCACAATCATATAAATGTAGTTAAAAAAAAAACTTCAAGCATTGCCAAGTTTCGAGCCTCACACTTTTACTTGCCGTTTCTACCAACTGCACCATGCCATAGCGCCTTCTAGAAATCGAAGCAAACATTCAACAACAGTTGAATATTTTCAGGATTCTGTTCGGGATATATATGTATATATCGTACATCTTTGGAGCTAGAGTATCCGAATTTTGTATTTAGTTTCATTTATATTTTATACAATATATTTATATTTTTGTTACATTTTGGATATATATAAGCCAAATATAAATATAAATATAATGTATAAAATATAAATGAAACTAAATACAAAATTCGGATACTCTAGCTCCAAAGATGTGCGATATATAATTTTTAACTGCATTTTGATAAGGTTTTTAATCGATAACAGTTAAACGGTAATAGTTATCGATTTTCCGATGGACAGGAAGACAGACGTACAGGGCTATATCGACTCTGCCTGCTATATACATTTAAAAAAAAACCATTATAACCTGATTTTACATTTTCGATGGGTTCAGGGTATAAAAATTAATAAAAAGAAAGTACTGTCATCGCCTAACAACACCGCTTAGATGATAAAAAAAAACCAAAACTAACGTAACAGCTAATAAATCAACTACACTTCAATCAATTCAAGCAGTTTCGATATTTAGAATATGTGAGAATGCATTCATATTACTAATGCATATGTGTAAAATACTGCTTGCTCTGCGTGATTTTAGCAAAACGTTTTGTTTTATAACTTCTATGATGGTTGATGGATTTTAATGACGTTATCATCATATGATCTACATGTTTTATTATTTAAAATATTCAAAAATATATGTATATGCAAGCAACACATTCACACACATACACAAGCACGGATCAGCACGTGATCTGCTTACTGAGCAGTTTCCACAGCGGCTGCGCTTGGGACGCAATATGGACTATATTATGGAAACTTATTTGTTGAACAAGTGTTCTTCCAGATGGACTTTCGTTATCAAATTTTCAGAGCGTGATCATGACATTCATATGTATATATTTGCCAAGGCACAACTCTCTATCCAAAATATCCAAAATATAACAAGAACCGAAATTGTATAAAATATAAACTTACTTCAAAATTTGGAGATTCTAGCTCCAAAGATGTACGAAATATAAATTTATTATTAAATCTCGATACGGGTTTTAATCGATAACAATTAAACGGTGATGGCTTTCGATTTTCTGAAAAAAACTCTAATTCAGCGTGCTATACACGAATCTACAAAAAGAATTCAAATCACTAGGCCTTATACGTTCTGAGATCGACTCGTACACACAAACGAACACAAACGAATGGACTGACAGACATGGCTAAATAGACTGAGCTTGTCGTCCAGATCAAGAATATATATACTTTATGGGGACTGCTACGAGTCCTAGTGGCTGTTACATACATTTTAACAAAACCGTTATACTCTAATTTTCTATTTCAATGGGTATAAAAATTGAATCTAAAAATATATATAGCGCAACGGCAACGAAAATTAATTTATATGAGGGTTGTTCGTTGTGTATGGTGGACTCCAATAAACGATTATTGTTTTTTTTTTATATTTACTTGATTTTCTTCAATTTGGGTCTTAAAAATGTTTTCAGTTACCTCTTTGTATGAAACGACTTTTTTTATTTAACTATTCATAAAATAATTTGTTGGTATTTATTTTATTTAGATATTACTAATACAACAACGGTTGTATAGCATTGTTATTATTATCACATTATTTTTGGTTTATATTAATGGCAGTTTACATATAAACTGTTTTATTCCTATTATTCACGTCTTGCTCCCAGGGGGGGGGGGGTCTATACCGAAATACACTTTATATAATTCACATAACGCATTCGTACATAACAACAGAATCAACTAACCCAACTTAAGAAGGAACTTTAGCAATTCAAAATACAATAAATACTTTTAATTATTCAGTTGTAAACTAATATACAAATGATGTACACGTATGCTTATAATTTATATATGGCTACCGAGTTGTATTTTGTTGATTTCCTTTGAGTTAACTCTCTTTTATATATATATATATATATATATATATATATATATATATATATATATATATATATATATATATATATATATATATATATATATATTTATATATATATATTTGCAGTGATGTGTTGTTAACCCGACCAGAACTGAGCGTTCAATTGACAAAATTTTCATTACGCATTCATTTCTGAATTCAAATACAGCAGAGAGAACCAGACACATCGAACTCTGTTGCTTCTCTTGTTATTCTGATTTCAGCAACTAATTTTCGCTCAAAAGCTCAAGGTAGGTCCTCTCGCTAAGCTTTAAAATAAAAGCTTTCTATTACATTTGATTTGCAAAAGTTCATACACTCTCTCAGTTGAGGGAAAACTCTGCCTCATTTTTGTCAACCGCTCTCTTAGTTGAAAAAAGCCGATTTCTGTACATAGCTGTCACCCCCAATATTTCATTGCTGCTCCACAATAAAATATGGCAATAAATGACGTAATTTTAGAATGGTATTTAATTATCTTAACACATAAAGAAGCAAAAAGAACCCACTACTCACACGTTTCGTTTTTTGAAAACTGTCACAAATTTGCATTATTGTCACAAAAATTAGTTGAAATTTTCAATTACAACAGTTTTCAACACAGAAAACAAAGAAATACATGATAAATTTTTCAATTCAGCTCTACTTTCAATAAAGCAGTCTGATATTTTATTCTATTCTATCATATTTATAAAATATACTGAAGTTTGCAAGTATCGATGATTAACCAAACATTCGCAAAACTTTCTGTCTGTAAAAAAGCTTTAAGACTGAAAAGAACCTTTTTGGACAGGCAGAGGATTGGCCGTATTGATTTGGCCATATTTAGTCTTTTTAAACCGATTCACGAAGTGAGCATATTCGTTTTGTGCAATGTCCGTCCTCTTTATCCGTTCGTCTTTTTCCCGATATGAACGTAAACCATTTTGCAGCTACTGAAGCTAGACATAAAATTTGAAATATATACTCGTGTATATATATTCTCGAACAATAAAGTGTTTAGAATTTCCCGAAACGCCCACATATATAAAGTGCTAAAAGGTTGAAATTTGGAATGTTTACTCGCGTTGACAACCCAAGTTGCAAAAAAATTTGGTGGATATCTACGCCCATTGTGGGCGTGGAAAATCGCAAAAAATCTTTTACAGTTTTAGAGGTGAAACTTCAAACGTGAGCTACTGTTACTATCCTATAAAAATCGATCGATTATAATCGATATACACGAACGTATTTTGACCACTGTACGTGTCTGTCACATTATGAACATAGTTTCACCACTGTGCATGCAAGACGCAGCTGCGCAATGAGATTGGTGTATTGTGAAACCATTCTTAGAATTTGTCTATTACGTAGAATTTGTGTGGCACCAAAGTAGCGTACGAGTGAGGCGACGGCGTTGTCGCGCTGTCGCCGAGTGTAGTCCAGCTGGCGTGTGCAAAGAAGCATAGATCGATGCGTGATCAGAAAATGCGAAGCAGTCAAGTTCAGACAATTGTGTATCAATATAACAGACCAACCACAAGAAATTAATGACTCTACGACATCAGAAGTGGGATCGGCACCACCTCCTGCTTTTTTATCAATGGCGCATTGTCCTACAAATGCAAAATCGAGGCCTGTTGGAGCTTGTAAAAACCATGCAAGCATCAACACGCAAAGAGCAAATTTTTTTTCTGATAACGTGGACGCTAATGCCTCGAAATGGTGCATTACCGCAGAATTTATATTAACGGAGCAGCACAAAGCAGAATTAGAAAAGAAAAGCGAAAGTGCGCGCGCTGCTAGCAAAAGTAAATTCGTTGATATTACAATTAAAGTTAATTAAAGTGAGAAGTTTGTCGTACTAGTTGATTGATTGTGTTAGATAAACAGCTGTGTAGCTGTCGAGTGAAATGTTCTTGCACATTCAAATGCCTACGATGCGAATGAGCCTCTAAAACAATGTTCGTCATATTTCTGCATGTCCGTGTGGCTTGCGGCTTTAACCGTTGCGAGTGTCTTGATCTCGAAAGCGAGAGTGAGTGAGTGCGCTCAGTAACATGCCAAGCCGTCCGCACAATTTTCACGTAGTTGCCAGTGTCATGGTTGGTGTGCTACATGCACCGTTGGAAGCGGTTTGGCAGTGTAGAAACACCAGCGGCTATGTTCTTGACAATGTTATCAAGTAGCCCAAATGACGGAGAATGTCTCTCCAATTCTGCTAGCCGTATGGTGACGTCGCTCACTACTAAATAGCGTAAGATGGAAGTGGAGGAGTTGGTTTATCAAGGTGAGACTTTCATGACAATGTTTGATTCTGGATCGGAATGTTCATTGACTAAACAGAAGAAAAGTGCTTAGTTAGTCGGTAAAAGAAATAACAAAGTAGTAATGTTGAAAGGTATTGGCAATGGCAGCATTTGTGGTATTTTGCAAATACTTAGCAACGTAAAAATTAACGTTGTATTAAAAGGCCATTTTATGTTTTGGGTGATGAGTGTTTGAATAACGACATTGTGATTGATCGAGAAATACTGTCACCGGGTTTTCATATCATTACATCACCTGGAAAATTTGCAGAGTTTTGTGCGTCACTGAAGTTTAAACTTCATTTTATAGCTACAGGAAGAAGTCTCGTGAATGGAAAAGCTGAGCGCGTTATGAGCACTATTAAAAATCGTTTGTCCGCGGTTGAATCGAGTCCCCGGTCTCGGCAGGATGCTCTAGGCAAGGTACAACTTGCGTTGAATTGCACAGTTAGTAGTGTAACCAAAGCAAGTCCTCTAGAGTTGCTAATCGGCAAAGAGGCACGTCCTCTGACCTTGATTCTACTATTCGATAGATATTGATTGATAAAGTAGATATTAGAGACAGAGCATTAGAAAATATAAATAATCAGGCGATTTACTACAAAACCAGATTCGATAAAAATAAATCAAATGTCACTAGACACAAAATTGGTTATTATGTTCTATTGAAAAATGAAGAGCGACATCAGACCAAGTTGGATGCAATAATTTAGCGGACCACTTTTGGTTATTGAAGTTTTAAAATGCGACATTTTGAAGTCATTGCATAGCAAGAGAACGTATAAATATTGCCATGAAGATTTGAAAAAGATGCCAGGTGGTTATGTTCCGGAGGAATTGGAATACCCACCTGAGACTTGTTAAGATTATTGTGAGATATCTGTGTGAGAGGATATGTTGTGTGATGAAATTGTCCTTTTATTATGTGGTTAATTGCAATGAAGTTGCAATAACGATGGTGTTATCTGTAAAAGTGAGACGATGGTGTTAACCGTCCAAGTGAGACGATGATTGCAATAGTGAATTAAGTTAGAAATTTTAGTCCACAGAAACGAAAATTGATATATTGACAATAGATTTTTTAATTATTGTAATAAACATATATGAAATATTGAATTGAATCGAATGTGTTAAAACCAAGATATTGAGAATCTTGAAGCCACCGAAATGAAAAGTGAAGATAACCAATAAGGGCTATTGTTGTTGACAAATTAAATGGCAAAGTACTCAAGTCACAATACAAGCACAAGTGCACAATAACTAATGTTTTGTGGGGTATTTGATTGTGTAACTCTCATATTGAAAAAAAAGAAGAAAGAAAAACAATGAAAATCTTAGTAATTATGTTGCAGTAATTTGCAAAGGCACATGATATTATTTTGAAAAATTGTTATGAACTAAGAAATGAAAATAGTCTTTTAATGGTATCTTTAAATCTTTTGTTTTAAGATAAAGTTTGAAAAAAATGATGAATTTAGTATATCTACACAAGGTCGTGTAATGGTCAGAATGGACGTGTCGGAGCGTACTGTATGCACGCACTGTATGCGGTCCTTTCTGTTTACAGTAAGTGTAAACGAAAGACCACGCCATAGCAGAAGAGACATGTTATGGCGGGGGTCGAAGGTGTAAAAGGAACTACACAAGTTTGTTTAGTTTGAAATATCCAGAAAGCTTTCAAATCCTGAAGTATTGTCACTTATGTGGTTGAGTTAAGACAACACACGAGAACGTCAGTTTTGTCAGGAAGACCATGTCGCATTATGAAAGTATTTTGACCACTGTACGCGTTTGTCACATTATGAACATAGTTTCACCACTGTGAATGCAAGACGAAATGGACGTGTCGGAGCGTACTGTATGCACGCACTGTATGCTTTACTTTCTATGTACAGTATGTGTAAACGAAAGACCACGCCATAGCAGAAGAGACATGTTACGGCAGGGGTCGTAGGTGTAAAAGGACCTACACAAATTTGCTTGGTTTGAAATATCCAGAAAGTTTTCAAATCCTGAAGTATTGTCACTTATGTGGTTGAGTTAAGACAACACACGAGAACGTGAGTTTTGTCAGGAAGACCATGTCGCATTATGAAAGTATTTTGACCACTGTACGTGTCTGTCACATTATAAACATAGTTTCACCACTGTGCATGCAAGACGCAGCTGCGCAATGAGATTGGTATATTGTGAAACCATTCTTAGAATTTGTCTATTACGTAGAATTTGTGTGGCACCAAAGTAGCGTACGAGTGAGGCGACGGCGTTGTCGCGCTGTCGCCGAGTGTAGCTGGCGTGTGCAAAGAAGCATAGATCGATGCGTGATTAGAAAATGCGAAGCAGTCAAGTGTATCAAAATGGCAGACCAACCACAAGAAATTAATGACTCTGACATATATATATATATATATATATATATATATATATATATATATATATATATATATATATATATATATATATATATATATATATATATATATATATATATATATATATATATATATATATATATATATAGTGACATATGAAGGCACATGCTTTACTCACCCACACTTAACATTCAAATCTCTTCTCACAAACATTAAATAATCAAATGGTGACAATAACAATTCTGGCTACTCACGAGCTTAACAAATATCATAAACAAAACGCCAGAATTGCTATTCGCACCATTGGGGTTGAAACTGCTAACGTGGCACAAGTCTCGATCGACAGAGCCCCCTTTCTTAAAGAGTGATCCTCTCTGCTTACATAAGAGCTAAAAAGCTCCAATAGTCTAAAGCCCAATCAATAAAAGCTCAAGACCGAGGTTTGCCAAGCGCTTGCAGAGCTTAGCATAAATAGTCTAGATTTCATCTTTGTACTCCGTAGTAATCGAGTTAATAAACATAAAATTATATTTTTTTTATAAACCGAAACAAAAACTACGTTATTGACGCAGCCACTCATAGAAATCCTTGTATGACCAAGTGATATCTTAAGGATTGAGTACGCGAATTTGCCGAAGGAAAGTGATACGATTATTACAATTGTGGAAAAACTTCCGATATCCGCCAAAGAACTTACAACTGTCTTTAATAACTTTACAAACTAATTGTGGCCCACTGTTAAAGTGCGACCGCCACTGAAAATAAGTGAAAGTAAAGAAAATATCTCGCACACTTGCAAACCACCAACCAGTGCTCAGATAACAAATAGATCCTTTGGACTATTTAGAATATCTGTACGAAAAGGACTTTTTTCTGGGTTTACATATCAATTTGATCCCTGTAAGCAATAAGTCTTCCAATTTATAACAACATGATGGAGCTATCTGAGATGCATCTCAAGCAAGCCTTGGGACAAATTCGCCAAGTACCGATCTTCGACGGGAAAACGGAGGAGCTTGCCGCATTTATAAGGAGAGTGGGCTTCATCATGCTATTATATGAGACAATACAGCGTTTTGTTTGGAGCGATCGAAATGCAGACATCTGGAACAGCACAACGAGTTTCGCAACTATCAGCAGCCACCACATGGACAGAGCTAAGGAATGCCCTCATCGAGAAATTTAAAACACAAACCCCTTATGAAGAGCTGTTGAGACGTTTGTACAACACACACTATAACGGCAGTATCCGTAAGTTTGTAGAAGAATTAGAATATAAGACATTCGTCATCTCAAATAAACTAATGTTAGAAAATCTAACCCATAACACAATATTGTACACGAATGCAATGAACAACACAGTTAAGGACGTAATCAATAAGAAACTTCCGGACAGAATATTCATGACTTTAGCTAGATTTGACATAACAAATGTTGCAAAATCAAAACAAGTAGCCCAACGTGAAGGTTTTTACGAAAATGTTTCGAACGAACGTACTAATCAAAACACTGACAACCGTGGAAAAGGAAAGAATCAAAGTTATTACCCAAATCATAATTTTTCTCCTAATTTAGGACCTAATTTTTCAAAAAAACCAAAACCAAGTAATGAATTAAACAAAACCTTGATCAAGCAAGATCACAAAATCCAATGAATTACCAAAACCAAGTCCAAAACCAAACATCTTATAATCCTGTAAAAAGACAGCGTGAATCTACAAGTGGTCATTCTAAGATGGATATTTCCGAAAATTTTCATCAAGAAGCCTCGGAACAAGAAGAACAAACCCTTTCATTAGAATAGTTATGAATGGGCAGCAATTTAACTGTGTAATTGACACAGGCTCATCCATCAATCCAATAAAACAAAACTTTTAAAATTTTCCAATTAAACCCTGCCAATTAAATGTGCAAACAATTGATTGCATTGTGCAACTAAAAAGTTGTATATCGTTTGCCCCTAGTAAACTTTGCCCTACTCATCATACATTTAACTTATACAACTTTTCTGAAAATTACGATATTCTACTAGGTAGAGAATATCTAGAATCTTTTGAAGCAAGAATCAATTACAAACAAAAAACAGTGATCCTGAACGATCATCCATTTCCAATGAAATATGATCATGGGGATCCTGTTAAGGACAAGACCGCATTTCAATGCCTTGATCCGCCCCAAACAAAAGACTGCCTTTAATTACTCCATAAATAATGAATAAAAAGAAACAAATCAAGTTCGATTAGAACATCTTAACGATGAAGAAAAAACTAGTTTAACCAAAATTCTTTTCGAGTTAAGTGACACTCAGTACAAAGAAAGTGAAAATTTGACTTTCACCAGCGCAATTAAGCATGTCCATCCAAACTAAACATGAACATCCAATTCAAAAACGCCCATACAAATATGCGTAAATATTCGATGACGAAGTCGAAAAACAAATAAAGGAAATGATTTAACAAGGAATCATTCACAAATCAAACTCGCCTCACCAATTATTATTGTGCCAAAGAAGCGTGACGCATCAGGCAAAGAAAAGTTTCGTATAGTCATAGACTATAGAGACCTGAACGAAATAACAATTGATGATAGATATAATATTCCAGTCATGGACGAAATACTAGATAAACTTGGAAAATGTCAGTACTTTACAACAATCGACTTGGCGAAGGGTTTTCATCAGATACAAATGGACCCAAAAGTATACTAAAGACAGCTTTTTCAACAAAAAAGGGTCATTACGTATATACTCGAATGACTTTTGGACTGAAAAACGCTCCAGCAACTTTTCAACGTTGCCTGATTAACGTGTTGGAAGATTTAGTTTATAAAGACTGTTTAATATACATGGATGATATTATAGTGTATTCCACTTCGTTCGAAGAACATATATTATCATTAAAAAAAGTATTCACAAAACTGCGAGATTCAAACTTAAAACTACAACATGATAAAAGAAACCGAATTCTTAGGACACATAGGACAGAAGGAATTAAAAGAAATCCAACAAAAATTTCAGCAATACAAAATTTTCCAATACCAAAAATAGCCAAGGAAAATAAAGTCATTTTTAGGACTTTGTGGTTATTATACAAAATTTATTCCTAATTTTGCACACGTCGCTAAACCAATGACTTCTAAATTAAAAAAAGGTGCCAATATAAACATTAAAGATCCAAATTACATTTCTGCATTTGAAAAACTAAAACTATTTATATCGTCTGATCCAATATTAACTTATCCCGATTTTGAAAACCCATTTTGTCTCACAGCTGATGCCAGTAACATAGCTCTTGGAGCTGTTCTGTCTCAGAATCAACAACCAATTTGTTTTGTTAGTAGAACTTTAAATAAACACGAAATGAATTATGCAGCAATTGAAAAGGAGCTTTTAGCCATCGTTTGGGCAACAAAATACATCCGACCCTATCTCTACAGTAGAAAATTCGATATCCTCAGTGATCACAAACCACTCGTTTGGCTAAATAATATAAAATAACCAAATATGAAATTACAACGTTGGAAAATAAAATTAAATGAATTTGATTATCATATCAAATATGTACCAGGCAAAGAAAACAATGTTGCAGACGCCTTATCCAGAATTAAAATAGAAGAAAATCTGTTAGGAGAAACTCCGATGAAACAGTAGCTACTATTCATAGTTCCCCGGAAGACAATTAATATTACATTTCACTCACTGAAAGACCAATAAATTATTATAAATGACAAAGAGAATTTAAAAAAAAAAACTCAAACAAGGTAAACGTAACAAAGTATTTTCATAAACCAAAAATTTTAATAAACTATGTCGACATGACAAATAACTGCAAAAGAATAGAATACTTATGTTCAAAAGAAAGCGTCATATATTTTGGTAATGAACCCGATTTTCCCAGAGCGCTTTCATTGAAATAATAAGTCCAAATAACATTACAAAAGTAATGAGATCAACAAAGAAATTAATAGACCTCCAATCATACGCAGAATTAAAAGAGCACATTGTTAGCACACATGAAAAATTATAGCATCCAGGAATAGAAAAAATGACATTAATATATAAAGAAAAATATTATCATCCAGATTAACAGAAACTTATCCAAAATATAGTAAAACAATGTAAAGTTTGCAATGTTGCACATCGAAACACAAAGTTAGCCTTCGAATTAACTCCAGAAAATCATAACCCAAGAGAAAAATATGTAATTGATTTTTACATTGTAGAGAACAAACAATTTTTATCCTACATAGACCTATATTCCAAGTATGCAACTTTAATTGAAGTAAACGATCGAGATTGGCTAGAAGCCAAAAGAGCTCTTTTAAAAGTATTCAATGACATGGGAAAACCAATAGAAATAAAAGCAGATGAAAACTCGGCATTCCTATGCACCGCACTACAAATCTGGTTAAAATCAGAAAACATAAATATATCAATCACAACTAGTAAGAACGGTATTTCAGACATAGAAAGATTCCATAAGACAATAAATGAAAAATTAAGAATTATCAATACTGACACAAATCAAGAAAATAGGATAATCCTTTATATCTATAACCACAAAACAAAACATAATACAACAGGTAGAGCACCAGCAGATATTTTTATTTACGCAGGAACCCCTGACTATAATAACCAACATAACAAAAAACGCAAAATTGAAAAATTAAGTGAGAATAGAAAAGATTTCAAAGAAGATACTAGATACAGAGAATCCGCATTAGAAAAATCGAAATCAACAAACCTTTTTAAAGAAACAGGCAAAGTAACAAAAATATATGAAAAACATTATGAAGAAGTTAATAGAGCTAGAAAAATAACACATTATACAAATAAATATAAAAAGCAAAAAATAACTAATGAAAGCAAATACGATAATTCCAGATCAACTAATGCAACGAACCAAGATGAAACCCCCTCATAATATAACAATTTTAATAACAACATTTTTACTATTATGTTATATATGGCCAAGAAAAGGTCAGAGTTTGGAAATAAGCCCAATAAAATCAAAGAATGGATATCTTATATTCAAAACAGGAACACTAAAAACACACTAAAAAACACCATTAAATTATGAATATCATTATTTAACTATCAATATAACCAAAACTGAAGAAACTTATAATAATATTATAAAGCAAACGAAAGAATTTGAAATGTCTGCAAAAATACAATATTTAATGGAAAAACTTGACAAAAGAAATTAACGGAATAAGACTTGTTAAGCGAAACAAAAGAGGACTTTTAAATTTTATGGGAACCTTTTATTAATACCTTTTCGGACCGTTGAATGAAGAAGACAAAGAAGAATTACAATCAAAAATAGATGACCTTGCAGAAAATAGCGTTCAAGTAAATGAAGTAAATGAAATAATAAAGGTAGTCAATAGGGGAATAGAAATTATAAATAGTTTAAGCCTGACCAATGAGGAAGATAAAAAGCTTGATTTATTAATTTTTAACTTACAAGAATTCACAGAATACATCGAAGACATAGAATTAGGAATGCAACGACTTAGACTGGGTATATTCAATCCTTAATTATTAAAATATAGTTCATTATCACATATAAACGCTGAAAAAAACAATTAACATTAAAATATTAACTTGGTTAAAAACAACTACTAACGAAATTTTGATCATCTCCCATATTCCACGCGAAATTTTAAATACAGCATTATTTGACATTATACCATACCCCGACGAAAATAAATACATCTTGACAGAAACTATACACGACATTTACTTTTTACAAAATAATAAAGCATTCACAGCAACTTCAAAAGATTTAGTCAAGAATAAATTCATAACAGGCATATTAAATCAAGAAGAAACAGAATGTAGATATTCAAAAACACATAAAAATTATGAAATTAGATACGTTGAACCATATATTATGTTAAATAATCATTGAAGGTAATAACCTGATAAAAGCCTTAAATTGTTCGATCCAATTGGATAAAATATTAATAACCAGTACTATGTCAGATTATACACAAACAATTTATATAAAAAATAATGTAACCAAACTAGAACCATATGTTCAAACAAAAGAGATTATTTAAGAACAAACAAAATTGGATAACACATTCCAGATTATAATTATAACAACCTTAATTATTATTTTAATCGCACTAATACTATACATTATCTATAAGTATAAAAATATTCCACAAATGATTTAAGTATATCTTAAGAACAAAAACGAATCAACCCCAAATATACAAACAAACCTAGAATCGTCAGAAACCCAAAATGAACCTGAAGAAATTGCTTTTCAACCAATATTGTACCCTAAAATATCCGCCTGAGCACAGGCTTTTTTCTTAACTCACCCACACTTAACATTCAAATCTTTTCTCACAAACATAAACATAAAATAATCAAATGGTGAGAATAACAATTCTGGCTACTCACCAGCTTATCAAATATCATAAACAAAACGCCAGAATCGCTATTCGCACCATAGGGGTTGAAACTGATAACGTGGAACAAGTCTCGATCGACAGAGCCCCCTTTCTTAAAGAGTGATCCTCTCTGTTTACATAAGAGCTAAAAAGCTCCAATAGTCTAAAGCCCAATCAATAAAAGCTCAAGACCGAGGTTTGCCAAGCGCTTGCAGAGCTTAGCATAAATAGTCTAGATTTCATCTTTGTACTCCGTAGTATTATATTTTTATAAACCGAAACAAAAACTACGTTATTATATATATATATATATATATATATATATATATATATATATATATATATATATATATATATATATATATATATATATATATATATATATATATATATATATATATATATATATATATATATATATATATATATATATATATATATATATATATATATATATATATATATATATATATATATATATATATATATACAGTTGGAGCTTATCTTATTAAAAGTGTTACAGCAATGTTAGAACCGTGGCTTAGAACTCGATTAAAACTAAAGATACAATTGTGTTTGAGCATAATAATAATATTAATAATGATAATATTCTGAATAAGCGATCTCACGTTTTTCGGCTTCTAATGATAAAAATGCTGATCAAGCTTTCTCACGCTTGGTTATCGGTTACAAGTGGAATGTTTATGAAAGTTATATGAAATCTGAGCTTATGTGAAAGGGTGCAAGTGCTTGTCGCTAAGTAATTATGTTATGTAAGGAGGCCAATATATTACTCCCCCATCCTTACGAAAATAGCCTGTCCTTAGGCGGATATATTTGGGTATAGTGAAGGGCTTTGCTCGACCACTGGGTTTGGGATTCTTATTTTTTGATTTTGTTAATATTGGTGTTAATAATTAATTTTTGTGGTATAGTTTTAAATATATAATATAATGCTTATAACAGTAATGACAAAAGTAATTAGAGTAATAGTTTGGAATACACTGTTAAATTTTGTATGTTGGTTAATAATTTCTTTTGTTTGTAAGTAGGATACGGGCTCTAATTTTGTAATATTGTTTGTTACATAGATTCTTTGTGAATAGTCAAAGTATGAATTCTTAATAGGTATTTCATTTAACTGTAATGACTAATCGTAAATTTTCATTATATTATTTAATTCTATTGGTTATTCATTGTTTACGCAATCTTGATTTAATTTACTTTTTGATAAATTACAGGTTACAATAATATTTGGTTCTATGTAGGTGATTTGATAATTTTTGAAAGTTTCTGTGTATTTACATGAGGTTGTTACTTGATTTAAAATGCCTATTATACATTCACTTGTTTCAAGTTGTTTGGTGTTTTTATTGTATAAATTTTCGTTTTCAAAGTAGTATTTATCATGTGAGTTTTCGGTAAGGATGTTCTTTTCTGAATCTGGATAAGGAAGTATCTCAAAGATTGGGGTTTTGATAATTTCTCTTGGGATATTGGATATTATTAAAATTTTATTTGTATCTGTTTTAAGCCAAGTAGAAGTTTTAGTGTTCAATAATTTTCCGAAACTACATGTTTCAAGTAATTATGTTTGAGTATTTTTGGATTAAATATACCTAATCTGGTGAGTTGCATGCCCATTTCTATATCTTCGATATATTCTGTGAAATGTTCGAAGTTAAAAATTAAGTATGCTGCTTGCTTGAATGCTGTTTTCTGCTAAGTTTTTGATTTTATCTTGTAACTCTTCTCTGTCCTCGGTATCGAAAGTTCCGAAAAGGTATTTGTAAACTGTTCCCATTGCACTTAATAAACATCGTTTGTTAAGTTTTACAATTTGAATTCCATTATTTCTCTACTTAGTTTTTGTGCTAAATATTGGATATGAATGAGATCATTGAATTCATGAGCTTGTTTTAATAGATTATTGTACGTTATGTTGATTTTTGTTAAATTTACTGTAAGATAATGGTATTCAAAGCATGTGGGTAAGTCCATTGTGCCTGTTTTGAATATAAGGTAACCATTTGGTGCTTTTATTGGGTTAATCTCGATGCTTCGGCTGACTGTTGAGTTATCATAATGAGTACGAGAGTCATCTTTATTAGTTGATCTGGAATAAGTTATCGTATTTACTTTTGTTAATTTGCTTTTTCTTTTTGAATTTTGATTTATAGTGAGTGTATTTACGTCCTCTATTTATTTCCACATAGTGTTTATCATTAAGTTGATTTATTATACCTCTCTTTTTAAAGGGATTTGTTGTTTTTGTTTTAACTAACGGTGCTTGTCTATATCTTCTACCTATTTCGTACTCATGTTTGTCCTTATTATGATCTGTTATCTGGCTGATTTTATTTAACTGGGTATTATATTCAGTTGTTCCTGCATATATAAAAATATATGCTGGTGTTCTATTAGTTGTTTAATGTTTAGTTTTATTGTTTGTTTGTGTAAGGTATTTTTTCAAATTTCTAACTTTTTCATTTACCGTTCTATGAAATATTTCTATATCTGCAATTCCATTTTTACTTGTTATATCAATTTTAACGTTTTCTTTCTTTAACCAGTTCTGTATGTAATGCTGCGCATATGAATGCTGAATCATCTACTTTGATTTCTATTGGTTTGCTTAACTCGTAAAATATTCTCATTATAGCTCTTTTAGCTTCTAACCAATCTCTAGATTTTACTTCGACTAATGTGGCAAATTTTGAATATATGTCAATGCATGAGAGGAATTGTAAATTATCAATCATATAAAAATCCATTATGTATTTTCTTGAGTGATTTCAAATGTTAATTTAGTATTTATATTTTCTGTTTTAGCTACTACAAATTAAACATTCATTTATTATGTTCTGTATTAAGTTTTGATAATCGGGGAAATAGAATTTTTTTAAACCAATTAATTGTTTTCTCTATTCCTGGGTGTAGAAGTTCTTTATGATTTTTTAAAATTGTCTCTTTAAATTCTGCGTACGTTAATAAGTTCGATAATATTATATTGCTTTTCATAGTTTTAGTGATATTATTGGGATGTGTTATTTCAATATATGCTTGTTGACAAATAAGGAAATCTTGTTCGTTATGAAAGTTATTTTTACTACAAAGATATTGTTTTATTATTTCTTTGGCATATGCGTTTGACACATCTTTATAAGTGATTTTAATGTTTGTTTTGTGAAAATACTTTGTTATATCTACATTACCCTCTGACCCTTTTATAAATTCTAATTGTCTATTATAATAGTTTAATGACCTTTCTGTTATAGATATGTAGTTCTCATTATCTTCATGTGCACTGTGTATTGTTGCTGCGGTATTGCTATTTGTTTCTCTTAGGATGATTTCGTTTAATTTTATTCTTGAAAATGCATCGGCTTTGTGATTTTCCTTACCAGGTAAATATTTTATTCTATAATCAAATTCGTTTAGTTTTAATTTTCATCTTTGGAGTTTCATGTTAGGTTCTTTTATGTTATTTGGCCATACTAAAGGTTAAATCGAAGATCGCTTAAGATTTCAAATCTTTTACCGAAAAGGTAGGATCTGAAATATTTTGTTGCCCAGACGATAGCTAGCAATTCTTTTTCAATTGTGGAGCAATTAATAAGTGTTCTACTTGCGTAGCAAATTGGTTTATGTTCTTGTGATAGAATTGCTCCTATAGCTATGTTACTTACGTCTGTTGTAAGGAAGAATTGTTTATCAAAATTAGGGTAGATAAGTATAGGATCTGATGTAATTAAGAGTTTAAGTATTTCGAAAGCTGAAATGTAATTTTGATCGTTAATATTTATTATTGCACCTTTTTTAAGGTTGAGTGTCATTGGTTTGACAATTTTGGCAAAGATTGGTATGAACTTTTTATAAAATCCACACAAACCTAAAAATGATTTTATTTCTTTTTGCGATTTTGGAATTGGAAATTGAATTATAGCTTTTACTTTATTAGGGTAAGGTATAATACCTTTTGTTCTTATTATATGTCCGAGAAACTCTGTTTATTTTTTCATGAACTCGCATTTCTCGAGCTGCAGTTTTAAATTTGCTTCTCTTAACTTAGTGAATATTTTTTTGAGTGATATTATATGTTCATCCAATGAAGTGGAATATACTATGATATCATCAAGGTATGCTAAGCAATCTTTGTATATCAAATCTTCCAGGAGATTATTAATACATCTTTGAAATGTTGCTGGTGCGTTTTTTAGACCGAATGGCATACGTGTATATTCTGACCATGTTTTGTTGAGAAGGCTGTTTTTGGTATTGATTCGGGATCCATCTGGATTTGATGGAATCCTCTTGCTAAGTCAAATGTTGTGAAATATTGACATTTTCCTAATTTGTCAAGTATTTATCCATGATTGGTATGGGAAATTTATCGTCGATGATTATCTAATTTAGATCCCGGTAGTCAATGACTAAACGATATTTTTGCTTTTTGGAAGCGTCCGATGTTTTCGGTACGATCCAGATTGGAGAACAATAAAGTGATTTCGATTTTCGGATAATGCCTTGTTCAATCATTTCCTGTATTTGTTTGTTGACTTCTTAGTCAAAGGTTTGAGGGTATTTATAAGGTTTCTTATGAATATCGCCCTCGTGTTTTGTATGGAGCGAGTGTTTTATCGTACTAGTAAAAGTCAAATTTTTACTTTCACGGTACTGGATATTAGCGAACTCATATAACACTTTTTTCAGTTTTTCGGTTTCTTCTGGGTTTAAATGATCTAATCGATATTCATTTTTTTCGCTTATTTCAATATTGATTGCAAAATTCATATCTGAGTCATTAGTTATTATTGTGTAATTGTCTTTGTTCGATTCCTCTTTCATGATCTCTTTTATCTACGTATTTAAAGTAAGAGGTGTACCTTCCTAAGGTTACGCAATCTTCGATATAATTAATTTGAGCGTTACCAGCTTGTAAAGATTTTCTTCCGATTAGCATATCGTAATTGTTCGAAAAGTTGTGAATATAAAGTTTTTGATGATCGGGACAAATTTTGCTGGGTGCAAAGAAAAATGTTGCTTTTGGTTTAATATTACCATTGATAGTATGGACTGGTAAATTCTCTGAGTGAGCTTTGAAATTAAAGAAATTTTTTGATAAAATGTTTATTGATGATCCAGTATCAACAATACATTTGAGGGGTTTGTTATTAAGGATTATTCTGATGAATGGATTTCTGTTTCCTCCTTTGACTCTTCCTGTTTCGAGGCTACTTGATGAAAATTTTCGGATGTGTCCATCCTACTTAATCCACTGCTACTTTCTCTTTGTCTTTTCATTGGCTGATTAGGAGGTTTCTCCTGGGAATTTAAATATTTTTGGATTTCGGAAATTCAAGGGGTTCTGAACTCTTCTTTGATTTAATTTCTGTTGGAATTCTTTGAATGAAAGTGGATTATTATGATTAGTTTGGGAAGTGTTTGGTGTTGAACCTATAGATTGGGGAAAATATTTTCCACTCTTTCCACTTTATTGGCTTTGATTTGGTTTCCTTACTTCTGTACTATTTTCGTATAGAACCTCTCTTTGAGGTACTTGTTTGAGATTTACGACAGTTGTTATGTCGTATCTAGCTAGTGTCATGAAAAGCCTATCTGGTAACTTTCTTGTTATTACTTCTTTGATTGTATTTTCCATTGCGTTTGTGTATAACATTGTATTGCTTGGACTATTTTCTAAACTTTGTTTGTTTGTTATGGTGTAAAACTTATTCTCTAATTCTTCGATGAACTTACAAAGATTTCCGGTGTAATTGGTGTTGTAAAGTCGTCTCAGCAACTCCTCGCATGGTGTCTGCGTCTACAGTTCGTTGATTAATACTGTCTTCAGTTCTGGCCAATTGTTGGATTGTGAGCTCCGAAGAGGATTGTATGTTGTCGGACATTTCTGGTTGAGTATAAGTTGAGTATATAGTCGACCCTCCTGATGAATGAGCTCAAATTTTCAGCTGCTCCATCGTAGTATGGCAGCTGAAGTTTTATTATGAATTAGAACTAAAATTGTTCATTTCTTCTATACAGAATTTTTAATTTATATAATATCCTTATGTTCCATGATTACTGCCGGTGGATATAAAAAAAAAAACTGCTTTGTGCCATAACTTCACTTTTCCTTCCTTATCATATTTAAGTTAATTAGGATTCTTTCTTTAAAAACTGAAATCGATGTTATATCTTCAAAATTTGGTTTGCATGGCTTTATTACTTTGGCAATTGAGGGCCATACATAACATGACGGAACTACAAGTTTGCAATTCTGTGAAAATTCTCTAAAAATCTTCAAGAAGAACTAAGATTACTTTTAAAGTCGATTTAATTAAGATTATGAGTTTTTGACCCTCCTCAGTTTCTCTTAGTACATTATTAACCGTTGTCCAGTTATCCACTATAGAATACAGATTAAATTTGAATTCCATCGAGTTGGACATACGTTTTTTAATGTTGTGTTCAATCTATACTGTAAACTGAATTTTTTAAAATATTTGAAAATTTTTCATACGCTTCTTCAAATGATTTTTCCAACACATTTGATAATAAATGAGTGCTACAATTAAATCTAATATTTTTATCCAATGCTTTTTTATATTGGCTCCCTACCTGTCACAAATTTAATATTGGCTATATTTTTAACATGAAATTGTGCGAAAATTGTTTTCATTTTGTTTAGTATTTTTTGCCTGTTGATTTTTGAAAATCCATTGATTTCAAGTCCAAAAAATTGTCATTCATTTTAGTCTTTTTAAAAATTTTAAAAATTTACATCTGTAAAAAAAAGAAAAGAAAAGAAAACTCTAAATATATACGAGAGTGTTCGCTGTACTCCTGGCCACGTGGCTTTTCGTTGGGCAATCGTTTTGTTTAATAATTTCTGTCCTACCTAATATTTCAATGAAATTTTCAGCATACGATCTATATGTATATTCTATTAAATATTTTTCAATGTACAGGAAATGCAAACTCATTCACAAATTTTCTATATTTTCAAATTAACTTCAATTTAATGATTTTTTTTTTAATTTGAGGCTGGTATCCAGAATGTAATTAGTTAAATGTAATGCAAAATTTAGCGACTCTCGCTACAAAGATGAACAAGATAATTTTTTAAATGCATTTCGATAAGGATTTTAATCGATAACAGTTACTTGATCTGCGTGTGCAATACACGGATAGAAGGACGGCAAACAGACGGAAAGGGCTAAATCGACTTATTTCGTCGCCCTGCTGAATGATACATAGACTTTATGGGGTCTGTGACGCCTCCTGACTGTTACATACATTATAACAAATCATTTGTTGAGGAATCATTTGTAATTTTTTATAATATTTAAGTAAATTTATTTATTACGGAAATGTATTTTATCGATCTATCGAATATGTCCAAAAAGTATATAGAAAAAGAATAGTTTTAAGTAAGCTTCTGTTTATTTTTACAAAATAAAAAGAAGTATAATTATTAAACATAATTTGGTTCTTCAAGCCGGAACCGTTGGGCATTGCTGCTTGATATTGAATTTAGTTTCTTGAAATTACTTATTGATGCTTGGGTTCGATACGTAAAATAAACGAAGGACCATTGGAAAACTGTCGATTATTAAAATCGATTTTGGACAGTCTTCGAATTACGTATTGATACTTGGCTTCGGTAAGTAAAATACACCACGCACTATTGAATAGGTCGCGTGTCCTGTTGATTGCTCCTAAAAGCGCAGCAATTCCAGAGAATCACTTGGCTTTGATACGTAAAATACACGAAGGACTATTGGAAAAGTGTCGTGTGTTCAAATCGTATTTGGATATTTGTCATATATAGATACTTACATATGTTGGACTACAGTCCACGTTACAACATGGATTTGCTGATAACAACGCAGCAAGTAATAATGTAAAATTGACATAGTTTGATAGCGATCAGAGGTAGATTTAAGGCAACAATTACCCGCATTTCTGGATACGATGAGCATCCCCCTGAAGGTTGCACCATCTCCGATATTGATACTAAATTGGACACATTGGTTCAAGTTTGGAAGGAGTTTGTTAAACTTTACGATGAATTCTACAAATATGAAGAGGTACAGATCTATGTGGATCCTATTGAAGTAATGATGGACTGCCCATTCAAGGCATTTAGGAACAAATACAGCAAATACATGCAAATGGAGACTATGGAACATATGATTCAAACTCTGTTACCACAACACTTGTACAAGCTCACAGTCAGTCGCAGGGATTGGGCACTATCAATTATTCATATTTAACCATTTCAAGGAGATTATAAGGAATGCCATGCTTTTAATTGTAACCAAAAATGGGCAAATGAGAAGTACACTTCCAACGGCGCAGATGTATGTGCGTAATTCTTGTGAAGAATGCACAAGTTGCCGCATATTGTTGGACTGCTGCTCTGAATTCTCTTACTTTTCGGAACCGTGTACGCAGGTATTGGGTCTGGCTCGCTTACATTCTCGTATTTCTATATTTAGAATTTCACCAATGGTCACGATTATCATATATATCCCTTGATGTCAAGCCACATGTCCTTGGAAAGATCACATCGTTATTGATGAGAGATAACATAAGCGAAGCAGCACTATTCTTATTTGGCGGCCATAAGGTAGCAGACCACCAATCGAAATTTTTCTTATTATTGATCACATTTGGTCGGTTTTTACTGGAGATAGGTTGCGTGTTGCCCAGGGGATCACAATCGCAATTGACTCAATATTTGAGTGGGGTATCATATCGGTGCGAGGAACAAGTACTCCAACAACTTCTCTATTAGCTCGTACCACGGACTTAAATACGTTGTTGCATAGGTTTTAAGAACTTTGGGAAGTTCCATCGCATACGTGTGCAAATCCTGATGATGAATTGGTGAAGAATAATTTCGTCCAAACAGGAGATCTCGTTTAAGGTCGAGGTATGTACAATTTATGAGGGAGTATATACAACCTAGGCACATAAAAGAATTGGAGGCAGAGGACGGCGTCACATCAAGGATGGTTTTTCAC
>JAWNON010000180.1:0-13413 GCA_035045945.1 Drosophila anceps
GACAGTGTTGCTTATTTCTGATAATTCAAACAGCGTGATAGTGTTTCGAACTTTCGACATAAGGCTCATAAATTTCATAAGCAGATGTTGCTGCTTCTCGCCAGGCAACGTATTTACTTTGCTTGCCGTCAAATTCCGGCAAGGAGTTAACCAAATCTAGAGACTCGTCGCCTTTAATTTCTGGATTAACTTTTACCCTTTGCTATTCTAGAATATCTTTATTTTAATCTGAGATTGCACTGCATTTATCCTACTATCAAAATCACTTTGCATTTGTTTTATTTCTGCTAGGAACCTTCGTTCCTGCTCCTCAAGGGCTGTCCTTATATCTGCCTCCATAATATTAATGTATTGATCATTATTAACTGTAGTGTTTTTTAATAGATTGGTTAATTCTTCATCACTGTCAAAGTGTCATTCGTTATCTATATTTCTCGACATAAATTATGTAACCGTCACTGTCTGGGTTTATTCTTAATGATCACGAATTTTTTTAACAAAATAAGAAAATTTATTAAACACAGATTCCAGTTCACTTGATCAATTCACAGTTTATTTATTTCATTTATTCTTTATTTTTCCTTCAAGAGAAACACTTAAGCAATTTACTTACATGAGTTTAATTTTTGTTTGCTTATGTACTGAAAGTTGAATATGAGACGCAGCGACAATGAACCAAGGGCGAGAGGGGCAGTTAGAGAGGGAAGCGGCTGAAACGAGGCGGCTGGAGCGACGTTGTTGTTCTGGTTGCTGTTGCAGATTAATTGCAATTAAAAATTTTGTTTTAATAATTCTGATGCCAGAATTCTTTTAATTCTTTTATTTGTTTTCAATTCAACTTGCGGCGAAGGCGGTAGTGTTTTAACTTTTAAGGAAACTTTACTCGCGGGAGTTTGTTACGGAGTAATAACTTTGAATATTTATTAGTGATCCGTGTGGATGATGCATCGGTTCTTATAAAACTAACTTAAACATAATTCCCTTAACATAACTTAAGCTGCCAGCCCCGGCAGCGATGCCGACGGCGTTCTCGACAGAATGCTGACCACGCGCCTCGTGAGATTTATGTTTGTATCAGCGACTTTTGTTGAGTGGCGCAACTTTGTTGCACACGCATCCGGTCGACTTAATTAAATTGCTTTATATATATATATATATACATATATATATATATATATATATATATATATATATATATATATATATATATATATATATATATATATATATATATATATATATATATATATATATATATATATATATATATATATATATATATATATATATATATATATAAGTTAACACATCCGGTCAGACAAAGTCAACGACTGCAGTTCTGCACGATCAGCAAAGCTGCAACAATGTTTAATGCCAATTATGCCAAACTCCACAATACGTTGCCGTCAACATTCCATGCGCCGTCGCGACGTTGAAACATAATCCATTCAGCATAATCGCTGACACAGCGATTATAGGTCAGGGCTAGCTTATGTTAAGAATATTTTGTCATTTATATTTCAGTACGGATTTGACCAATAAACGAACAAGTAATAATTCTATTTCGCTGATTTAACTTCGTGCAGAGATCACAAGTAAACAGTTCGAGTATATTAATTATTAACTTATATATATATATATATATATATATATATATATATATATATATATATATATATATATATATATATATATATATATATATATATATATATATATATATATATATATATATATATATATATATATATATATATATATATATATATATATATATATATATATATATATATATATATATATATATATATATATATATATATATATATAGCGACGACAGCTTGTTTCGAGAGAATCTAAGCGTAGACACACAAGTACAAAACAAACCAATCATGGATCCACTCTAATTAAAATCTATAGTAGAAGGTGCAGTTAAAAGTGCTTTAGCCGAACAAGAGAATCGATTAAAACAGGCGGAACTAGATGCCGTAATACGGCAAGTCAGTAGCCTACAGATAGGAGCACCCCAAATAGAAGTTTACACAAAAATAACTGCAGACCGCATAATTCAGTGTTAGGTTAGTTTGGACATAATTAAGTCTGTCCCTGAATTTAATGGGCACCAAAGTGAATATGTGCCTTGGCGGCAGTCGGCCGTAGACGCATATGAAATTTTTAAACCATATATAGGAGGTTAAGCGCACTACCAAGCTGTCACAATAAAAAGGGTACTGCAAGAGCTCATTTAGTAGCGCACAACACGGTACTAAACTTTGACTGCATAGTTGCCAGGCTTGACTGCACATACTGACAAGACATCACTTTGGGTCCTTCGAAAAGGATCTAAGCCTAATGCAGTATTACGACGAAGTAGAAAAACGACTAACATTAGTGACAAATGACAATTGTCATGACACACGATCAGGACGGAGCAACAATACTAAATAACGAAGTCAGAAGCGATGCTCTGCACACCTTCATATCAGGCTTAAAGAAATCCCTAAAATCTATAGTTTTACCGGCACAGCCCAAAGACTTACCAGCAGCATTTTGTTTAGCTAGAGAAGCTGAGGCAAGCATTGGAAGGAGGCAGCAAAATCGCCAGTATGAGAGGCAGTGAAAGAAAGGCGGGAACGAGCAGAGCTATGAAAAAAATCCACACTACAAGAGGCATGGTCAGGGGAAGCAACAACAAGTTGAAGGCCACAAGAACCGACGGATGTCGATTCATCGATATCTAAACTCAGGCAGCATACCAACTATAAGCCGCAATATACCAATTCTCATTGTGAAAAAAAAATCTAACACGTATTTCCGAACAGAGACGACAAAGGGTCAACAATATCAGCCATGAGGCTGAGTCTCAGAACTCCAAAACGTATCAGAAGATAGCTGAGAAATCTGTAGCAGAGATAAAAGATGAAACTGAGGGCGAAGAGGATTCGGTCAATTTTTTAGGGGTCGTTCCCAGCTGCCGTTCATCCAAAGGCAACTGGGTGAAAGACGAGTAAGAGTTTTAATTGATACCGGAGCAGCCAAAAACTACATAAGGCCCGTAAAGGCGCTTAAAGAAGTAGTGCCGGCTGACTCCCCTTTCAAAGTTAGCTCCATACATGGCTCTAACACTATAAAACAAAAATGTTGTGTACACATTTTTGAACGAAAAACCCGTTTCTTTTTATTGGATTCTCTAACGGTGTTCGATGCCATCATAGGCCTAGATTTGTCAACACATGTAGGGGCTACATTGAACCTTAAGAACGACACCATAGAATACGGGGAAACAACAGAAAAATTACAGTATCACGATTGTGATAACGTAAACTTCACCCATGTCGACAACATAGAGGTACCATCTTCCGTCAAGACGGAATTTAAAAAAATGATTTCGAAAAGGATTAAGGCTTTCTCAGCTTCTAACGAGGCTTTACCCTTCAATACTCGTGTTGTTGCGAGATCTACCTCGCGGAACAAGACCGCGAAAAACCTCCTTTTTCGTTAACGGGGGGAAATAAGAATGCGCAGGCCGCATTTTGAAAAGAATTATCGACGTTCTGCGAGAACAGATAGGCAAGACATGTTACCTCTACATTGACGACGTGATCATATTCGCAGTAAATGAGTACAATCATGTAGATCACATTGACTGGGTTTTAAAAAGCCTTTGCGATGCAAATATGAAAGTCTCTAGAGAAAAAACCAAATTTTAATAAAAAAAAAGTGTAGAAAGAAAAGGAAAATTTTAGCATCAGAAGATGTTATACTGAGATATCCTAACTTTAAAAAGTCGTTTGACTTAACAACAGATGCTTCTGCACATGGTATTGGCAGTCTTCTCACAAGATGGCAAACCAATTACCATGATCTTTTGAGCTCTAAAAGATGCTAATTACGCCACAAACAAAAGAGAACTGCTAGCGACTAGGACTAGGGATATCAATATTTACACAGACCACCAGCCTTTGACCTTTACCGTTTTGAATAAAAATCCTAACGCAAAAAACAAAAGGTGGAAAGTATACTTCGACGAACGCTAAAATTTTTTACAAGCCCAGTAAACAAAACCATGTAGCGGATGCGCTTTCACGGCAAAATATAAGTGTTTTACAAAACGAGATAGAGTCCGATGTAGCCACCATCCATAGTGAAGTCTCACTCTCATACACGATAGAGACCACAGAGAAACCGCTTAACTGCTTTAAGAATTAAATAATTCTTGAAAAGGCGCAATTTCCGTTAGAACGTACATTCGTACTGTTTCGAGAAAAAGTTCGACACATTATCTATTTCACAGATAATAATGAAGAGCTCCACGAATTGAAAAAGGTGGGGTAACCAAATCTCGTGAACGCGATTCATTGCGGGCTGCACACCTTATAACTTTAAAGCCTTTCCAGCAACCAAATTTTGGCATTGCAAGAACCAAGTGTCCGATATCATTAACAAAACCGAGCAAAGAGAAATAGTTATAGCAGAACATAACCGCGCCAATAGAGCCAATATAAAACAAACCCTTGGCGATTACTATTTCCCAAGAATGTCTAAGCTAGTTACAGAGGTAATTGCAAACTGCGAGGTCTGCAATAGAGCAAAATATGATAGACACCCTAAAAATAGGAGCTAGTTATAGCACCGATACCATTGTTCGCTGGTGAAATGCTCCATATTGACGTTTTTTCGACAGACAAAAAACTATTCTTAACATGCATAGGTAAGTTTTCCAAATTTGCTATAACACAACCGATCATTTCAAAAATAATAGCAGATATTAAGGTCCCAATTATTCAACTTGTGTATAATTTTTCCAAAACCAGAAAAATTTATTGCGACAAAGAAGCCACTTTTAATTCAGAAACTATAAAATCTCTGTTGAAAAACCAATTTGAGATCGATGTCGTTAATGCACCGCCGTTGCATAGCACATCAAATGGGCATGTGGAACGTTTCCACAGTACACTTCTAAAGATCGCTAGGTGCATCAAGTTGGAGAAAAAGGTTAAGAACACTGTAGAGATAATTATGCTAACAACTGTCAAATATAACCGGACAATCCATTCAGTGATTGGAAAGGAACCGATAGAGGTAATCCACACGTCGAGTAAAGGATTGAGAGGGGAAATTAAAAATAAGATAGTTAGTGCTCAGCAAACCCAATTAGACAGCATTAACCCACATCGATGGAACAGGGTCTTCGAAGTAGGGGAAAAAATTTTCCTGAAGAACAATAAGAGACTCGGCAACAAACTGACTCCGCTCTGTTCTAAAGAAACCATTCAGGCTGCTCTAGGAACGTCCGTTCTTATTAGGGGGAAGGAGGTCTATATTTTTCGCATATGCGAAAACTTCTAGACGTAGATATCAAACACGCAAATAGCACGTTGTCCCCTTTAAGAGTCCACGAGCGTATAGTCAGAAGTATAGATTTTATAGAGACTATGTTAAAATTAGTGGCAGGAACTCCTGACGCCTCAGACATCGGGAAGCTAAAATTGTCCGAGGCACAACTCACGGAGTCAAACAATAGGCAGGCAGTGACAAATACCGAAACCCAAACACAAATTAATGCACTAACAGATACGATCAATAAAATACTTAAGGAAAGAAAAGGTGGATTAGCAGATACACCACACTTGTATGAGGCGCTGTTGACCCGAAACAGAATGTTAATTTCAGAGATTCAAAATTTAATGTTGTCAATTACCTTAGCAAAAGCTAATATCATAAACTCAACTATTCTTGACCAAAACGAGTTAAAGTCGATCCTCGTTGAACACCCCACAGACGTGCCTGTACTAAGCTTAATGAAAGCATCTAATATTAAAATACTTCAGTCCGATAGCATGATACACATATTAAGCGGTTATCCTTTAGTATAGTTTATTTGTAAATTAGCATCTAAACAATAATGCCACTAAATACTGGGTAATATTCACATTTTCGAATCGTAAATATAAATAAAATAAATATAAAAATAAATTTTGCAGTTACTTTACCCTAAACTCCGACTAAGGATTTGCCACAAATGGCATGTTTACAAACACTGGGGACTTGGCAAATCGGATTTAAATATAAAGTTTTTTTCACAAATTCCGTTATATTTTGAGTACTATTAGTTCTCTTAGAGCTATGGAAAAGCGGTAAGACTATATCTTCTACTGTTTTTTTCAAAGTTAATGAATTTCTTCTCTATTGATATGCAAAAACTGCATATATTCACCTTTACATATTGGGGGCGGGGTAACTCGAAAAATGGAGCAGATAGCGTTTGGGCCGTGAATGAGTATTATGCAATCGGTAACGCCCGACGCGTATACTGTAAGAGTCCGGAAAGGAGTTTGTCTCTTTCGCTTCAACATATTTAACAATAGGCTCGCCTCACTCAGACGATCATCGGGGACCGTTATTCAACTCATGGCCCATCACATCATGGAAAATGGAATCCATTGGCCTGCCAATGCCACGCGAAAGTTATGTGATTAGCCAAAGGATATTGAAACGATATTGAAGGACATCAAATAAAAGGACAAACGGCATTGAGCGAAAGTCAAAGACATTCATTCAAGACAGAATACTAAGTTTATCAAAGACTTACGCACCTCGGAAAGAATCAATAATCAATAGCTGCCACCAGCAATGACGTTGGTGCGCCGTGCGTTTTAGTCTTGTATGCTTAAAAACTTATCCAGCCGTAGAAAAGCCGTAGAACTGGTGTGCTTAAGCGATTTCTTTGTGCTTATATGAGGCGGGCCCTTACATATTGCGATAATACCTCAGGCAAGGCATAAAATATTTTGTAATACAAAGAATTATATTCGAACAAGTAAGAATTCTCTAGTCGGGACTGCTCAACTACGAGATACCTTTAACCCTGCCATGAGCCGATTTTATAATCTATAAGTCTCCAGCTCTTCTATGTTCTGAAATCGCCGCGTTCACATATACCGACGGATTGACAGACGGACAGACAGTCGGACATGGCTATATCGACTCAACTCGTCTTTCTGATCAAGAATATATATACTTTATGGGGTTTACCAGGCCTCCTTCTGCTTGTTACATACATTTTCACAAATAAACTTATGAGCTTATTCTTATCGCAGGTGCTGTCATATATGAATTTGTATTCCCAAACACATAGTTTTATAAAGTTATCTACACAATACTAAAACCAACTTAAATATTTGCGTCAATAAAAGTCAACGTACTTTTACTAGCTTGCACTGCCTGGCGAACGAGATTTTTTCAACATGTGTTCAGCTCCACATAAAAATTTTATTACCAACAGAAAAATAAGAATAAAAATAAAAAATATAATAAGTCGCCCAACCAATATCCGTCATTTCGTTTTTATTTGCCTAGGTATAGGTTCTCTAACGAGCTAAAAGCCGATATTTTAAGTTTCGTTTCATTAAGGTTTTTCCCCAACCGGTTGATTGAGTTAAATTAAGCAAAAAGTCTTTTGCGATGTATTAGTATGTATGCGAGTATAGTGTGCATTAAATGCATTAAATAGTGAGCTCAAGGGCGTGTCGAACTTCCATTTTCGGCCCTACATATTATTTTAACTGAAAGACTAATTTCGATAGGTTCAGAATTTCTTAATGCTTTATTAATAATAAATTTGTTATTATTAGTAGATTAGTTCATTGAGTTTCTCAACTGAAGAAAAAATGAAAACAAACAAAGGCTCACAGCGAGAGTAAGTGTATATTATTTTTTTCGGTTGTTGTTGCAAACAGAGCGTACATAAACAGTACAGATGGACATACAGACGGACTGGCGGACGGACAGATGGATAGGGGTCAATCACCTCGGCTAGTCTTCCTGATCAAGAATATATATACTTTATTTGTTACATAAATTTTAACAAAACACCATTATACTTTTACCAGCAGCGCCATTCACTGCAATAGATCTATCTAGCAAATCTAAAGTAAACTAGAAGTTGAAAAGTCTAATAATATACGAAAATGTAGCTGGCACCGCTGACGTTTTGCTTAATAACTTCTGTTTTACTTAACGGAATTCAATGAAATCTTTACCATATAATCTATATATTTTTAATATTGACTATATATCCAAAATAACTTCAATGTAATGAATTAAAGGAAATATGGGGCGGTAGCCAAAATGTAAAAAACACCGAAATTATATAAAATATAAATGCAACTGAATCCAAAATAAAAAATTTGGCAACTATAGCTCCAAAGATGTACGAGACATAATTTTTTAACTGGTTTTAACGATTTTAATCGATAACATATAAACAATAGAAGTAATTGATTTTCTGAAAAAAAAAACTCGATCTGCGCGTGCTATGCACGGATCTTACCAAAAAAAATTCAAGTTTCTAGAGGTCGCGTTCATACATACGGACGGACAAACGGATGAACAGACACACATAGTTATATCAACCCATCTTCGTGATCAAGAATATATATACTTTATGGGGTCTGCGACGCCTCCTTCTGCCTGCTAAATACATTTTAACAAAACCATTATACCCTGACTACCCATTTTCAATGGGTTCAGGGTATAAAAACAAACATACAGTCTTTACAGCTTCTTCTCTAAAATTGAATAATAGTGCTCATACTCAGAAGCATCACTATCCCTAAAATCCCAACACATCTACATATGCCGAAAGCATGATTGTGCCTGTAGAAGTCGGGCAAATCCAACTGCGTGATACTCTGTTCCCATAGGGGCTTCTGGTATATTACTTTTCAAGGTTTACTCGTTACTTAATTTAGTGACCGGTGTATTTATATTTTTTATTTTTTTTTAAATTTTAATTAAACTTATACTTTTTTAATATATTAGGTATTCACAGCAATTTTCAAATCAAGTGACTATTCTAAACTTGAACTTATATATATATATATATATATATATATATATATATATATATATATATATATATATATATATATATATATATATATATATATATATATATATATATATATATATATATATATATATATATATATATATGTGTGTGTTAAGTCGAATAAATGTTGCGACATATGCTAAAGACAACGCTAATATAACTTAAAAGACGAAGTCAAAGTTAAATTATGACCTTAGCAAAACTTGATATGTCTAATTTGAAACAAGTGGCCCAAAGACAAAGTCTATATGAGAATAGCTTCACAGATTAATCTAAGAACACTTCGAGCCAAAACCAGAACCAAGCCAACTACAGACAGAATAACTATCAATCTACCCTACCAGGACTAAAGAATTCAACTAATCATCAACTTTACACTAAATTTACTAATAAATTAAATCAGGGAACACAACAAAATCTTCTAAATTACCAAAAAATTGTTCAAGAACATACTCAAAATCCATTCTCAAACCAATCAAACAAACGACTAAGAGGCAGCAAAAGCGGTCAAACTAAAATGGAATGGTCAGAAAATTTTCTTTAATCTGAATCGGATTAACCCAATCCAATCGCACCAACTGACCAAACCCCAATATCAGACTTATCATAAATAACACTCCCCTCAAATGCATGAAAGATACTGGCTCTTCTATAAAACTTATCAATGAAAATTTTTTCAATTTCCCAGAG
The DNA here is from genome assembly GCA_035045945.1 of Drosophila anceps. Classification (NCBI taxonomy): domain Eukaryota; kingdom Metazoa; phylum Arthropoda; class Insecta; order Diptera; family Drosophilidae; genus Drosophila; species Drosophila anceps. The sequence continues at coordinate 9,584 of JAWNON010000180.1, forward strand.
ACTAAAGAGTATCTAAAAGTCCAAACTATTAAAGGTATATTATGACTTAATAAAAGCGTATCATTTGCATCCAGCAAACTTTGTCCTATTAAACAAAAACTATATTATCCCAAATTCTCATCCACTTACCATATAAAATTAGGTAGAAACTACTTCTCGGCATGCAAAGCTGTCATTAATTACGCAGAAGATAACGTAACCATAGGGAACTACATGTTTAATTTTCAATACAATAATAAAATCCTCGATCAAATTCCTCATCCTCCCGTAGAGTTCGAATACGACTTCTTTTCGTACAATATAGGAAAGAGAAAAGAATTGAAAACAGACTGGATCATTTAAATCCAGAAGAAACACATAAACTTAAATAAAATCCTTCACGACTATAGTGACATCCAACAAAAATGTTGACCTTTATATGTACAATTAAACATAAAATAATAACCATACATGAGGACCCCATCTATAACCATCCTTATAGACACGAAATGTTAGAACAAGGAATCATACGAAAATCTAATTCACCCTATTATTCACCTATATGAATCGAACCTTAAAAAGAGGACGCTTCCAAAGAAATAAAATACCGCGTAGCTATCGACTATCGTGAACTTAATGAAGCTACTATAGACGACAAATACCCAATACCCATCATGGACGAAATTCTTGATAAATTAGGGAAATGATAGTATTTCACTATCGACCTTGCAAAGGGGTTCCACCAAATCCAAATGGACCCTAAATCGATTGAAAAAACTGCATTGTCAACAAAACAAGGTCACTAAGGGTATTACAGATTACGCAAAGCCAACTTAAAATTAAAATTAGATAAATAAGAATTTCTAAAAGAGAAACATAATTCTAAGGACCACAGAGTGAACCCCAGAAGGAATTAAACCTAACTCCGACAAAGTAGCAGCTATATTGAAATTTCCAATTCCCAAGACATCCAAAGAAATCAAATCATTCCTAGGCCTTTGCGTATGTTACCGCAAGTTTAACCCGAACTTTGCCAAAATTGCAAAACCCCTGACTTAAGGATAAAAAAAAGGAATATAAAATCGATATAATCGATATCAACACTTCATCGCAGCCTTCGAGAAATTAAAAGTACTCATAACAAATGACCCCATACTAACCTATCCAGATTTCAGTAAGATATTTTCTCTAACCACAGAAGCAAGCAATGTGGCTATAGGAGCAGTCCTCTCACAGGCCCACAAAGCAATTTGTTTTGCTAGCAAAACCCTAAACGATCACCAAATTAACTATTCGGCAATAGAAAAATAACGATTATCTATCGTATTGGCCACCAAATACTTCAGACCATATATTTTCGAACGAAAATTTCAAATCCTTTGCAACCATAAACCACTAGTAGGGTTACATAATATAAAAGAACCAAATATGAAACTGCAAAGATGGAAGATTAAATAAAAAGAATACGATTATAATATCAAATACTTACTTTTAAATAACGAAATCTTGGCGGATAAAATTTGTAACGTTTTTTGTAACACAGTTTTTATATATTGCTAGAACCTGAGAAAAGAGATTTTTTCTTAGTGGCACTAGTTGATCCCATTTTTGTTAACGCACTTTATTTTTATCCTACCACCTGCAGTTATAGTTGTATAAAAAATAAGTTCTTTATTATATCGGAGTTAATTCTTTTCTTATAGGTTTTTCCTAGTGTAAGGGCTGAGTAGGACTGAACTGACGATTAAGGTTTCTTTTGTCATTTATAGCTAGATTTGTAGATAGTGGCGTGATTTTAGTTATGCGTGAGTTCCCTGATCGCTCCTGATTGGTCACTTTGAAATATGCTGAGTGCTGCGTTCGCACAAGAAGGGTGTAATGTGATCTTTTGTTTATGGGACTCCGAGTGTAGGAGTGAGTATAATTTGCTTATAGTGGAAGGAAGATAGGAAGGGATCGTGACTTTGGTGATATGTTCAAGTGTTGGAGTATGTATTACTGGTGGATATATAATCTGTTCAAGTGTCGGTGTACGTATTACTGGTGGATATATTACTTCCCCATCCTATAGAGATTAGCCTGTCCTCAGGCGGGAAATGTAGGATATAGTTGTGAAATAGGGGGATGAGTTTTGGGGGTAGTTGTTCCTCTGGTGTCGAATCGCTCGATTTTACAATTGTAGCATGTCTTATGATAATTCTCTTTGATATTGACTTAAATTTAAAAATGCAAATAGTGTTAATTTATTATTGTATTTACAATGGTTGTAGTTGTTATAATATTGAATATCCTATTTTATTTTGTGTTTTCTAAAATTATTTGTTTTGTTTGGAGGAATGATATTGGTTTTATTATTTGTTGGTTACATTATTTGTTACATAGATACTTTGGGTATAATCTGATAGTGTTTTTATAATTGAAATATCATTAATTTGAACGCTACAGACGTATATCTTAATAATGTTATTACCTTCAATGTGAATATTGTTTTTATTACCCTTTTCGGTGATTTTTGTCTTCCAAGTTCCAAGCTACAATTATGTTTAGTTCTATGTAGTTAAGTTAATGTGTTTTGAATATTTTTGTATATTTACATTCCGCTGGGATTTGTGTTATTATATTAGTTATTCATTCAAACATTTCTCGTTTTTTTTTGTGGATTTTAAATGTGCTTTATTATTTTGTGTATAGTGGGTTTCGTAAATGTTTTTTGTTATGGTATTGTTTTGTTCGTCTGGATAAGGCAGAATCTTATAAAGTGAAGATTTGGTTAATTATTTTGGTACGTGCGAAATTATAAGTATTTCATTAGTGTCCGATTTGAACTAAATAGAATTTTTGATATTGAGTATCTTTTCGGAATTTATAAGTTTAAAATTGAAAATTCCTAATCTGATAAACTGCATACCTAGTTCAATGTCTTCTATGTATTCTGTGAAATGTTCTAGTTTAAATGTAATATAGTCTAGTTTTTTTCTGCTTCTTGTGAGATACTTAGGTTTTTAGAGAGTTCTATGTTTTTTTTTGAATCATTTATTAAGTAGCTTAGGTCATTGTTTTGTGTTAAGTTATTAATTTTGAGCTCTAATTCTTCAATTATTTTGATCTAGAGTGCCAAATTGCGATTACCTGTACCTGTACCTATTGCGATTATTAAACCTCGTTTATTTCTTTTAATGATTTGTATTCCATTCATGACGGATTTATTTTTCTACTTAGTACTTTATATGAATGATTCTGTTTGTTTGAGTACAGCGATTTACTAGTTGTAGTTTGTATTTTGGTTAAGTTTATTGTGAGGCACTGGTATTCGTAGTCAGATGGCAGGTCCATTGTTCCTGATATGAAAATTAGGTATCCGTTGGGTGCCTTAATTGGGTTGTTTTCGAGACTTTGGTTAATAGTAGAGGGAAGTATTGATAAAAGTAAGAGTATTAAATGACGTTAATTTCTGAAATTGGTTGTTATATTTGCTCTTGTTAATTTTCTTTTTTCTTTTAAATTTGGACTTATAATGTTTAATTTTTCTACCTCTATTGATTTCAATGAAGTGTTTTTCGTCCCTTTGTGTCATTAGCCTGTTTTCTTAAATGGTATAGTTATTTTAGTTTTAACTAGTGGGGCGTTTTGTAATCTGTGTTTATTTCAAAATCGATTCTGTCTTTATTGAGGTTTTCGATTTTGTTTGTCTTATTTGCTTGCGCGTCATATAGAGGTGTGCCTGCGTAAATAAATATGTCTTAAGTTTTGGTTGATTGTTCGGTGAAATCTTTCTATGTCGGAAATACCGTTTTTGCTTTAATTTTTACTTTATCGGATTTAAACTTATAAAACACCAATACATATTAGAT
>JAWNON010000181.1:0-45000 GCA_035045945.1 Drosophila anceps
CCAGGCGCAACTATTAAAAACTCAATACAAAAAACATATTAACAACAATAAACAGAGTCAATGCTAAATTGACAAGGGAACATAAATATCAATGTCAAAAAATTATAAAATCTTTAAAAACAAGATTACACAATGTTGGTATTAGACGGTATTGTAATTACAGTAGTAAAAAAACAAAATTTGTTAGCTGAATTCGATGAGAACCAGTTGCAAGATTTGGATGATTGATCTTCCAGCCAATTTTTACAAACGTAATACTACTTATTACATATTTCAGTTGTGTGAGGTAGTCACTACAGGGGCCGTCGGTTGTGGTTAGTGATATCTGCGGACATATAGGCGCACGAAATATAATTCGCTGGTACTGTATAGGTCACACGCAGGTGTCTTACTTCGGGGTTTTTGCGAAAACTCTTCTCGTGCAAACTACAAGTCTTTAGAGTTTCCAGCGGGACGTGCCTCGTGGAGGTTGCGATCTAGTGTTTTTTTTTTCTTTTATTATCTACCAAGGGGACTCGCCCCGTCTGGCGGCCAATGTTAAGTTACAGTTAGTTTTAACAACATATGGCACAGATAAAGGAAAAAGCATGAGAAAATAATTTTACTCGTTGAATAATTTATTTGCGCCATTTGTTAGTAAGTCTGATATTATAAATAGTACGCGTAGCCTGCCGCACCGTTCAGCGCAACTCTAGTGTCCACACTCGCAACTCACACTTTTCTTCTTTTCTTTCACGTTTCGCAATTTAACACAGCTTTTCTCTCTTCACCGCGATACGCAGCGTTGAATTGTCGATTGACAAATTTCGCTTGAACTGTTGTAACTTGAATTCGAAATTAAACTATCTTATATATTTTGGTAATCTTATAGTATATCATCCATATCGTTTTAAACAATAGTAACTTCGCAGGCTTTTTTTTAAAAATTAAGTAAAACTGTGCTCCTTGTGCTTTTACTCTATATACAATGGCCTGAAAATTAAAAATAACAATCTCCACTGCGCTCCTTCCGCCATTAGCTACGACTACTAATGTCATCCTACTACTGTCATTATAGCTACTAATGCTAATTGTAACAATAGCGCTCCTAGTGCTTTCGATCTGCTGACCATGTGAGCCGGTTAATCCAGGAGCCGCCTTACACGAAAAATATGCGTAACAATAGTTTTGGTGTCATCGATAGAAGTAAAAAAACATAAAATATATGTAGTCATAAATAATTCTTTTTTATTTCATCTCTATTTATCAAAATAAATTGACCGCAGCAACGTAAAGTAGCTCATTGATGTACTTAGAATCTAAAAATATATATTTATGGTAGAGAAAACTTGCTAATATTTATAGCATATTTACCGCAGTAAAACTTTGAAGAGATAATGTTGAAAATTTAAAAGCCGTTATCCGCACAGGTCGCTGACTACAAAGAATCATGAATTTCAAATTTTGGAGAAAATCTTCGTTATACGAAATTTCTTCCCATCTGCAATTATATAAATTTGATGCCGTGCTTGTAGACTGCAAAATAAAAAAAAAAAAAACAAAAAAAATATTTATTGTGTCGTGAATAATTTAAAGATTTTTATATAAACAAGAAAATACCATTTCCAATATATCAGAAATATATATATTATATATATATATATATATATATATATATATATATATATATATATATATATATATATATATGTATATATATATATATATATATGTATATATATACATATATATATATATATATATATATATATATATATATATATATATATATATATATATATATATATATATATATATATATATGTATATATATATATATATATATGTATATATATACATTATATATATATATATATATATATATATATATATATATATATATATATATATATATATATACAACTTTTCACATTATGATGAAATAGCATTCTTGCGAAAGGCCTCACACACACACAGCATAAACTGTACGCGCCGACATATATATATATATATATATATATATATATATATATATATATATATATATATATATATATATATATATATATATATATGTCGGCGCGTACAGTTTATGCTGTGTGTGTGTGAGGCCTTTCGCAAGAATGCTATTTCATCATAATGTGAAAAGTTGCTTCAGCCTTTATTTGAGATGCGATTGGCTGATGGCATTTTGTAGTTTTGGGAAGTACCGTTTTAGCGCGGCGCCAGCGTCACGACGCTGTCGCCGAGCGTGGTTCGATGGTAGGCATAAAAGAATAAGTGTGCGACGCAAGTTAGTTCTATGCTAGACTTCGGCCACCGAAACTCGCTGCGCGATTAGAGAATGGAAGAGTTTAATGACGCGCTTATATCAGAAGTGGGATCAGGCTCGGCACCTAACAACGAAGCTGAGCCGTGGAAAGCACTAATAGAGTTGCAAAATAGAAACTTAGTAGAACTCGTAAAAACATTTCAAGCAACGATTTCCGAAAAAGCAAATAAAAACGCGGTTGTTTTGCCAAAATTCAATGCAGAGCTTGGTCGCGCCGATGCGTCGGCATGGTGCTCTACAGCAAACATTATTTTGGCAGAAAATGATATAAAAGGTAGTGCCCTTGTGACAGTGTTAAGTGCAGCGATGGAAGGTAGTGCTTCACAATGGCTTGCGCGGACTTGTTATCCAGATATGAATTGGCCCGAGTTCAAGCAACTATTCATTCAGCAGTTCACTAATGTTGAAACACCAGCGGCAATGTTTCTGACAATGCTAACTAACAGTCCGAGCGACGGTGAATGCCTTTCGAATTATGCTGGTCACATGATGATGTCACTTATTGTGAAATGGCGTGAAATGGATGTAGAGGAGATTGCAGCTTCCGTAACGCTTGCTTGGCTAGCTCAAGTTGATAGCAGATTGCAGCGCATAACCTTCACCTCAAATGTGCGCACCAGATGTGACTTGCAAACCGAGTTAAAAGCATTCACATTTAACAAAAGGAAGATGACATCGCGGGAAGAAATGTCTTTGCTTGACATCAAGAGGCAAAAACTTTCAACAATTAAGTGCCACTTTTGTGGAAAGTTAGGCCACAAGATCAACGAATGCAGAGCTGGACCGTAATGGCAGCAGCACATTTGGTCACCGTCAAAAATCTGATGTAACCTGCTTCAAGTGTGGAGAGCGTGGCCATATTTCTACACAATGCAGTAAACCCAAAATGGACAACAGCAAGGATACGCATTTTGTAAAGAGAGTGCAACTGTGCGAAGTTGTTGAGCCTAAAGGAGAGATGGTTCATCAAGGAATGACATTTGCTACAACGTTTGACTCTGGCGCGGAGTGTTCATTAATCAAACAACAGATAAGTGCTAAGCTAGCTGGAAAAAGATTAAATAATGTTGTGAGGTTGGAAGGTATTGGCAATGGCAGCGTTTGCAGCACATTGCAAATACTTACCAACGTAAATATTAATAATTATCAAATTGAGATGTTGTTTCATGTTTTAGACAATAATTATATGAAAAATGACATAATTATTGGTCGAGAAATATTGTCGCCTGGATTTAATGTCATAATTTCACCAGGGAAATTTGAAATTGTTGAAACAAAAACTGTTAATCATTGCGTTAACGAAGATACATTTTATGACTTAGACACAGGTGTTGTTGGTGAAGACTGTGATGAATTAAAAGGATTATTGGAAAATTATTCAAAATATTTTATAAATGGGATTCCTTTGTCTAGAGTTAGTTCGGGTAAAATGAAAATTAAACTAAATGACCCAAGAAAAATTGTCCAAAGGAGGCCATACAGGCTCAGTCCAAGTGAAAGGGAATTGGTTCGAAATAAGATTAGGGAGCTATTGGAATGCAAAGTAATAAAGCCGAGTTGCTCACCCTTCGCAAGCCCCATAATGCTGGTAAACAAAAAGGACGGCTCCCATCGCTTGTGTGTAGATTACCGAGAATTAAATGGTAATACCGTTGCAGATAGATACCCTTTGCCCCTTATATCAGATCAGATAGCCAGGCTTCATGGAGCAAAATATTTCACATGCCTAGATATGGCAAGTGGATATTATCAAATCCCCATGCATGAAGACTCAGTAGAGTGTACAGCGTTCGTCACTCCAGACGGACAATATGAATTCTTAGCAATGCCGTTTGGGCTTAAAAATGCGCCTTCAGTTTTTCAGCGTACCGTGATACAAGCCCTTGGAGATCTTGCACATACATTTGTGGTCGTTTATATGGACGACGTAATGGTGACTGCTTCAACGAAAACTGAGGCTTTAGAAAGATTGCAGATTACTCTTGACTGTCTTACGTGTGCAGGGTTTTCCTTTAATATAAAAAATGTTCTTTTCTTAAGTCAACAGTACAATATTTGGGATACGAAGTGAGTGCATGTGAAATTCGTCCAAATCCGCTTAAAATTGCTGCATTAACTGCATTACCGCCTCCTCAGTCGGTCCCAGCTTTAAGACAATTTATAGGGCTGGCGTCTTTTTTTCGGCAATTTATGCAAGGATTTTCTTGTTTTATGAAGCCTTTATATCTGTTGACCTCAGGAAGGAACGAGTTTGTTTGGGAACCAGAACATGAGCAAATAAGGAAGAGGGTTGTGTCTATACACAGAAGCCAGTCTTGGTACTTTTCGACCCGCAGTATCCAATCGAATTACATACCGATGCAAATTCTCTCGGATACGGTGCCATCTTGTTACATAAAATCAACAACAAGTCGCATGTCATAGAATATTTCAGTAAAGCTGCTTAACCTGCAGAGTCTCGGTACCATTCTTACGAATTGGAGACTCTTGCTGTTGTTTTTGTCCATTAAACATTTTCGCCATTATTTACTGGGTAGAAATTTTGTTGTTTTTACTGACTGTGATTCCCTTAAGGCGTCAAGGACTAAACATGATCTGTCTCCCAGGGCGCAAAGATGGTGGGCTTACTTACAGTCGTTTACGTTTGAATTACAGTATAGAGAAGGTAAACGAATGGCTCACTCTGATTTCTTTTCAAGAAATTTACCTTCAACTAAATTGCTGGCCACAAATTGTAGAGCTTCTGAGAAACGAGTTTGCTTGGCAGAAATTTCCAGCAATTGGCTTTTGGCTGAACAACGTCAAGATTCCGAAATAGTTAGTATCGTAAAGAAATTAAAAGACAATTCTCTTTCCATAGACGTTGCAAAAACTTATGAGTTGAGAGCAGGAATACTGTATCGAAAAATTCAGCGTAATGGTAGAACTCGATCCTTATCAATTGTTCCTCGAGTGTTTAGATGGTTCGTGATAAACCAAATTCATGAATCAATAATGCATTTAGGATGGGAAAAGACGCTAGACAAGGCCTATGATTATTACTGGTTTGATAATATGTCCAAATATATTCGAAAATTTGTTGAAAATTGTATCACTTGCAAAATGTCAAAGTCCTCTTCTGGTAAAATTCAAGCTAGTCTTCATCCAATACCAAAAGTAAGCACACCTTGGCATACTATTCACATAGACATTACTGGGAAGTTGAGTGGGAAGTCTGATCAAAAAGAGTATATCATCGTTCAAGTAGATGCCTTTACTAAATTCGTTTTGTTAACTCACACCCTTAAAATAGATGCTGAAAATTGCATAAATGCTGTGACGGCGGCAATATCTTTATTTGGAGTACCAATCGCATAATAGCAGATCAGGGTAGGTGTTTTGCCAACAGTAGATTCAGTGAGTTTTGTGCACAGCAAAAGATAAATTTGCATTTGATTGCAACCGGTGCAAGCAGAGCAAATGGGCAGGTTGAACGCACTATGGGTACTTTGAAAAATTTATTAACCGCAGTCGAAACTAGCAGCAGGTCTTGGCAAGATGCATTGGGAGAAATCCAGTTGGCCTTAAACTGTACGGTGAGTCCAGTGACAAAGGCAAGCCCCTTAGAATTGTTTATTGGTAAAGTTGCTCGACCATTGGGGTTACTTCCACTCTGCGACATGGTTGATGAGATTGATTTGCCAGCAGTACGAGCTCAAGCAATTCAAAATATTTCGGCTTCAGCAACATATAGCAAGGCGCAATTTGATAAAAACAAAGCTAGAGTTGTGGAATGCAAAGTGTGCGATTTCGTATTATTAAAAAATGAGGAGAGGCATCAAACAAAGCTTGACCCAAAGTTTTTTTTGAAATAACTGAATTATTAGAAGGAAATAGGTATGTGCTGAGGTCATTGACAAACAATAGGAAATATCAATATGCTCATGACGATGTGCGGAAAATGCCAGATGGTTATGTACCAGTTGAATATGAAATGGTTGAAAGTGAAACTGTTGAAACAGACAGTAGTCAAAATGCTGAAAGTGAAACTGTTGAAACAGACAGTAGTCAAAATGCTGAAAATGAAACTGTTGAAACAGACAGTAGTCAAAATGCTGAAAATGAAACTGTTGAAACAGACAGTAGTCAAAATGCTGAAAATGAAACTGTTGAAATAGACAGTAGTCAAAATATTGAAAGTTAAACTGTTGAAATAGACAGTAGTCAAAATATTGAAAGTTAAACTGTTGAAATAGACAGTAGTCAAAATATTGAAAGTTAAACTGTTGAAACAGACAGTAGTCAAAATGGTAAAAGTTAAGCTGTTGAAATAGGCAGTACAGGTGCCTGAAGGGCTGGAAATGAAATGCAAGCACAAGTGCAAAACAGTTGTTTTGATCACGGCGTGTAGAGCATAAGATATAATGTTTAAAATTTGTTAAGTTAATGATAATGAAAATATATGAACTACGTTAAAGAAAAAAAGAATAATGAATGAATTTGAAGATTACGTTTGTCAATGTTTAGTAGTGGTTTTGTAAGAAAACTTATCTTTGTTAAACTGAAATTTTTATAATTTGTCAATAGAATGTTTTATGTATATCGCAAAGTACGTTGTGGAAGTATTGCACGAGGTCGTGTGATGGTCAGGATGGCCGTGTCGGCGCGTACAGTTCATGCTGTGTGTGTGTGAGGCATTTCGCAAGAATGCTATTTCATCATAATGTGAAAAGTTGCTTCAGCCTTTATTTGAGATGCGATTGGCTGATGGCATTTTGTAGTTTTGGGAAGTACCGTTTTAGCGCGGCGCCAGCGTCACGACACTGTCGCCGAGCGTGGTTCGATGGTAGGCACAAAAGAATAAGTGTGCGACGCACGTTAGTTCTATGCTACACTTCGGCCACCGAAACTCGCTGCGCGATTAGAGAATGGAAGAGCTTAATGACGTGCTTATTATATATATATATATATATATATATATATATATATATATATATATATATATATATATATATATATATATATATATATATATATATATATATAAGCGAACACCATAAATAGCATAGCAACTGAGTAGCTTTGCGTAATAATGCTGATGCGCGGGTCCAGTTCCGCGCCTCACTTCGTGTTCCTTCGATGGCTGCTTCTATTTCGTCCAAATTCACCAAGTGAATTAAGTTGAAATATCCGTCTACTCTCCAACCACTGCGGCTCGAGAAATGTCAACGGCAAGCGAGTCTGTGTCGAGGATGTTCACTTGAGAGAGGAGGCACGAGAGCGCAACGACATCGATAGAAGTAAAAAAACATAAAATCTATGTAGTCATAAATAATTCTTCTTTATTTCATCTCTATTTATCAAAATAAATTGACCGCAGCAATGTAAAGTAGCTCATTGATGTACTTAGAATCTAAAAATATATATTTATGGTAGAGAAAACTTGCTAATATTTATAGCATATTTACCGCAGTAAAACTTTGAAGAGATAATGTTGAAAATTTAAAAGCCGTTATCCGCACAGGTCGCTGACTACAAAGAATCATGAATTTCAAATTTTGGAGAAAATCTTCGTTATACGAAATTTCTTCCCATCTGCAATTATATAAATTTGATGCCGTGCTTGTAGACTGCAAAATAAAAAAAAAAAAAAACAAAAAAAATATTTATTGTGTCGTGAATAATTTAAAGATTTTTATATAAACAAGAAAATACCATTTCCAATATATCAGAAATATATATATATATATATATATATATATATATATATATATATATATATATATATATATATATATGTATATATATATATATATATATGTATATATATACATATATATATATATATATATATATATATATATATATATATATATATATATATATATATATATATATATATATATATATATATATATATATATATATATATATATATATATATATATATATATATATATATATATATATATATATATATATATGTCGGCGCGTACAGTTCATGCTGTGTAAATATATATATATATATATATATATATATATATATATATATATATATATATATATATATATATATATATATACATATATATATATATATATATATATATATATATATATATATATATATATATATATATATATATATATATATATATGTCGGCGCGTACAGTTTATGCTGAGTGTGTGTGAGGCCTTTCGCAAGAATGCTATTTCATCATAATGTGAAAAGTTGCTTCAGCCTTTATTTGAGATGCGATTGGCTGATGGCATTTTGTAGTTTTGGGAAGTACCGTTTTAGCGCGGCGCCAGCGTCACGACGCTGTCGCCGAGCGTGGTTCGATGGTAGGCATAAAAGAATAAGTGTGCGACGCAAGTTAGTTCTATGCTAGACTTCGGCCACCGAAACTCGCTGCGCGATTAGAGAATGGAAGAGTTTAATGACGCGCTTATATCAGAAGTGGGATCAGGCTCGGCACCTAACAACGAAGCTGAGCCGTGGAAAGCACTAATAGAGTTGCAAAATAGAAACTTAGTAGAACTCGTAAAAACATTTCAAGCAACGATTTCCGAAAAAGCAAATAAAAACGCGGTTGTTTTGCCAAAATTCAATGCAGAGCTTGGTCGCGCCGATGCGTCGGCATGGTGCTCTACAGCAAACATTATTTTGGCAGAAAATGATATAAAAGGTAGTGCCCTTGTGACAGTGTTAAGTGCAGCGATGGAAGGTAGTGCTTCACAATGGCTTGCGCGGACTTGTTATCCAGATATGAATTGGCCCGAGTTCAAGCAACTATTCATTCAGCAGTTCACTAATGTTGAAACACCAGCGGCAATGTTTCTGACAATGCTAACTAACAGTCCGAGCGACGGTGAATGCCTTTCGAATTATGCTGGTCACATGATGATGTCACTTATTGTGAAATGGCGTGAAATGGATGTAGAGGAGATTGCAGCTTCCGTAACGCTTGCTAGGCTAGCTCAAGTTGATAGCAGATTGCAGCGCATAACCTTCACCTCAAATGTGCGCACCAGATGTGACTTGCAAACCGAGTTAAAAGCATTCACATTTAACAAAAGGAAGATGACATCGCGGGAAGAAATGTCTTTGCTTGACATCAAGAGGCAAAAACTTTCAACAATTAAGTGCCACTTTTGTGGAAAGTTAGGCCACAAGATCAACGAATGCAGAGCTGGACCGTAATGGCAGCAGCACATTTGGTCACCGTCAAAAATCTGATGTAACCTGCTTCAAGTGTGGAGAGCGTGGCCATATTTCTACACAATGCAGTAAACCCAAAATGGACAACAGCAAGGATACGCATTTTGTAAAGAGAGTGCAACTGTGCGAAGTTGTTGAGCCTAAAGGAGAGATGGTTCATCAAGGAATGACATTTGCTACAACGTTTGACTCTGGCGCGGAGTGTTCATTAATCAAACAACAGATAAGTGCTAAGCTAGCTGGAAAAAGATTAAATAATGTTGTGAGGTTGGAAGGTATTGGCAATGGCAGCGTTTGCAGCACATTGCAAATACTTACCAACGTAAATATTAATAATTATCAAATTGAGATGTTGTTTCATGTTTTAGACAATAATTATATGAAAAATGACATAATTATTGGTCGAGAAATATTGTCGCCTGGATTTAATGTCATAATTTCACCAGGGAAATTTGAAATTGTTGAAACAAAAACTGTTAATCATTGCGTTAACGAAGATACATTTTATGACTTAGACACAGGTGTTGTTGGTGAAGACTGTGATGAATTAAAAGGATTATTGGAAAATTATTCAAAATATTTTATAAATGGGATTCCTTTGTCTAGAGTTAGTTCGGGTAAAATGAAAATTAAACTAAATGACCCAAGAAAAATTGTCCAAAGGAGGCCATACAGGCTCAGTCCAAGTGAAAGGGAATTGGTTCGAAATAAGATTAGGGAGCTATTGGAATGCAAAGTAATAAAGCCGAGTTGCTCACCCTTCGCAAGCCCCATAATGCTGGTAAACAAAAAGGACGGCTCCCATCGCTTGTGTGTAGATTACCGAGAATTAAATGGTAATACCGTTGCAGATAGATACCCTTTGCCCCTTATATCAGATCAGATAGCCAGGCTTCATGGAGCAAAATATTTCACATGCCTAGATATGGCAAGTGGATATTATCAAATCCCCATGCATGAAGACTCAGTAGAGTGTACAGCGTTCGTCACTCCAGACGGACAATATGAATTCTTAGCAATGCCGTTTGGGCTTAAAAATGCGCCTTCAGTTTTTCAGCGTACCGTGATACAAGCCCTTGGAGATCTTGCACATACATTTGTGGTCGTTTATATGGACGACGTAATGGTGACTGCTTCAACGAAAACTGAGGCTTTAGAAAGATTGCAGATTACTCTTGACTGTCTTACGTGTGCAGGGTTTTCCTTTAATATAAAAAATGTTCTTTTCTTAAGTCAACAGTACAATATTTGGGATACGAAGTGAGTGCATGTGAAATTCGTCCAAATCCGCTTAAAATTGCTGCATTAACTGCATTACCGCCTCCTCAGTCGGTCCCAGCTTTAAGACAATTTATAGGGCTGGCGTCTTTTTTTCGGCAATTTATGCAAGGATTTTCTTGTTTTATGAAGCCTTTATATCTGTTGACCTCAGGAAGGAACGAGTTTGTTTGGGAACCAGAACATGAGCAAATAAGGAAGAGGGTTGTGTCTATACACAGAAGCCAGTCTTGGTACTTTTCGACCCGCAGTATCCAATCGAATTACATACCGATGCAAATTCTCTCGGATACGGTGCCATCTTGTTACATAAAATCAACAACAAGTCGCATGTCATAGAATATTTCAGTAAAGCTGCTTAACCTGCAGAGTCTCGGTACCATTCTTACGAATTGGAGACTCTTGCTGTTGTTTTTGTCCATTAAACATTTTCGCCATTATTTACTGGGTAGAAATTTTGTTGTTTTTACTGACTGTGATTCCCTTAAGGCGTCAAGGACTAAACATGATCTGTCTCCCAGGGCGCAAAGATGGTGGGCTTACTTACAGTCGTTTACGTTTGAATTACAGTATAGAGAAGGTAAACGAATGGCTCACTCTGATTTCTTTTCAAGAAATTTACCTTCAACTAAATTGCTGGCCACAAATTGTAGAGCTTCTGAGAAACGAGTTTGCTTGGCAGAAATTTCCAGCAATTGGCTTTTGGCTGAACAACGTCAAGATTCCGAAATAGTTAGTATCGTAAAGAAATTAAAAGACAATTCTCTTTCCATAGACGTTGCAAAAACTTATGAGTTGAGAGCAGGAATACTGTATCGAAAAATTCAGCGTAATGGTAGAACTCGATCCTTATCAATTGTTCCTCGAGTGTTTAGATGGTCCGTGATAAACCAAATTCATGAATCAATAATGCATTTAGGATGGGAAAAGACGCTAGACAAGGCCTACGATTATTACTGGTTTGATAATATGTCCAAATATATTCGAAAATTTGTTGAAAATTGTATCACTTGCAAAATGTCAAAGTCCTCTTCTGGTAAAATTCAAGCTAGTCTTCATCCAATACCAAAAGTAAGCACACCTTGGCATACTATTCACATAGACATTACTGGGAAGTTGAGTGGGAAGTCTGATCAAAAAGAGTATATCATCGTTCAAGTAGATGCCTTTACTAAATTCGTTTTGTTAACTCACACCCTTAAAATAGATGCTGAAAATTGCATAAATGCTGTGACGGCGGCAATATCTTTATTTGGAGTACCAAATCGCATAATAGCAGATCAGGGTAGGTGTTTTGCCAACAGTAGATTCAGTGAGTTTTGTGCACAGCAAAAGATAAATTTGCATTTGATTGCAACCGGTGCAAGCAGAGCAAATGGGCAGGTTGAACGCACTATGGGTACTTTGAAAAATTTATTAACCGCAGTCGAAACTAGCAGCAGGTCTTGGCAAGATGCATTGGGAGAAATCCAGTTGGCCTTAAACTGTACGGTGAGTCCAGTGACAAAGGCAAGCCCCTTAGAATTGTTTATTGGTAAAGTTGCTCGACCATTGGGGTTACTTCCACTCTGCGACATGGTTGATGAGATTGATTTGCCAGCAGTACGAGCTCAAGCAATTCAAAATATTTCGGCTTCAGCAACATATAGCAAGGCGCAATTTGATAAAAACAAAGCTAGAGTTGTGGAATGCAAAGTGTGCGATTTCGTATTATTAAAAAATGAGGAGAGGCATCAAACAAAGCTTGACCCAAAGTTTTTTTTGAAATAACTGAATTATTAGAAGGAAATAGGAAACAGACAGTAGTCAAAATGCTGAAAATGAAACTGTTGAAATAGACAGTAGTCAAAATATTGAAAGTTAAACTGTTGAAATAGACAGTAGTCAAAATATTGAAAGTTAAACTGTTGAAATAGACAGTAGTCAAAATATTGAAAGTTAAACTGTTGAAACAGACAGTAGTCAAAATGGTAAAAGTTAAGCTGTTGAAATAGGCAGTACAGGTGCCTGAAGGGCTGGAAATGAAATGCAAGCACAAGTGCAAAACAGTTGTTTTGATCACGGCGTGTAGAGCATAAGATATAATGTTTAAAATTTGTTAAGTTAATGATAATGAAAATATATGAACTACGTTAAAGAAAAAAAAGAATAATGAATGAATTTGAAGATTACGTTTGTCAATGTTTAGTAGTGGTTTTGTAAGAAAACTTATCTTTGTTAAACTGAAATTTTTATAATTTGTCAATAGAATGTTTTATGTATATCGCAAAGTACGTTGTGGAAGTATTGCACGAGGTCGTGTGATGGTCAGGATGGCCGTGTCGGCGCGTACAGTTCATGCTGTGTGTGTGTGAGGCATTTCGCAAGAATGCTATTTCATCATAATGTGAAAAGTTGCTTCAGCCTTTATTTGAGATGCGATTGGCTGATGGCATTTTGTAGTTTTGGGAAGTACCGTTTTAGCGCGGCGCCAGCGTCACGACACTGTCGCCGAGCGTGGTTCGATGGTAGGCACAAAAGAATAAGTGTGCGACGCAAGTTAGTTCTATGCTACACTTCGGCCACCGAAACTCGCTGCGCGATTAGAGAATGGAAGAGCTTAATGACGTGCTTATATATATATATATATATATATATATATATATATATATATATATATATATATATATATATATATATATATATATATATATATATATATATATATATATATATATATATATATATATATATATATATATATATATATAAGCGAACACCATAAATAGCATAGCAACTGAGTAGCTTTGCGTAATAATGCTGATGCGCGGGTCCAGTTCCGCGCCTCACTTCGTGTTCCTTCGATGGCTGCTTCTATTTCGTCCAAATTCACCAAGTGAATTAAGTTGAAATATCCGTCTACTCTCCAACCACTGCGGCTCGAGAAATGTCAACGGCAAGCGAGTCTGTGTCGAGGATGTTCACTTGAGAGAGGAGGCACGAGAGCGCAACGACATTGGAAATCCGGGAAAGCGAACACCTCAGAAGATGAAAGGAGAGTTTTTAATTCCTCGAACGCTCTCAAACCTGACTCATCGAGCTCGATGGGTACCTTCTTTGATTGGGAAGCGCCTTCTCCCAGCATCAGGTTGGTAAGGGCCTTTGCTACTTTCGCCTAGTCCTGTATGAACTTTCTATAGTAGGAAGTCATACCAAGGAAACTCTTTAGCTCCTTGACGTTGGAGGGCAGCGCAAGTTTCCTGATGGCGTCTACCACGTTTGGCCTTATGACATCGGTGGTTACGACGTATCTCAACTACGAAGTGTTTTAAAAATATTCCGCAAATGTCCTCAATGGCTCTCATAGCTGTCCCTGAAGACGATTATGTCGTCCCCATATAAGTAGCATATCTTTCCAATGAAAGTTCTGAGCACATGATGTAGTGCGTTGAAAGATAGCGGGGCGTTTCGCAAACCGAAGGGCAATCTCGTGAATTCCTATTTGCTTTGAAGGTTGAGTACGCCGTTTCCTTCATCAACTCCTGATGAAACCTTGCTTTGCCCATACTGGCCAAGGTCGAAGTAATATCCGGTATTGGACACGTGTGAGGTATGGTTATCGTATTGAGGCGCTTGAAATCAATCACCATGCGATATTGTTTTTCACCGTTGGGCTTCGGATTCTTGGGTACCACCCAGTGTCGATTAGGAATTGGAGCCCTGCCTCGTCTCCCGTCCTGTTCTACATACGGTACGCTAGAGAAGCGTTCGTCATAAAATTTATCTGCGGTTCGTCTAGCTGTGCTAACTCCTGCTCAGTCTGGTTCGAATCATCCTCCTGTGATGAGTGTTCGGCCAGACCAGTTTCGGCCACATAGTGGTTTATTGCATTAGACGAGCCCGTCTCGGTATATTCCTCTTCTCGCGGGATCCCTTTACTAATGACTGAGCACGACGACTCGCTTGGGGCCTCCAAACGATAAAGCCTTTGAGCCTTGCGGACCCCTTATCTTCTGTCTGATGTACGTTATTATTGCCCTATCCTGGGGTTTGTCCCTCAGCAGCTCATGGTCGGTCAGGATGTTCTCAATATTGTTGGACCATGATTCGAGCTCAGGGGCATTTCCCTCAAAGACGTGCAAGTCCTTCACGCAATCTGGTATATTACTGCACTCGGCCAAATCGAAAATCGTACGAGGTCGAGCTAAAGGTCTTGGTTCCTCTACCGTCAGGTAGCGGGACTCTCGCTTCCTAGCAAGGTCGTTCTCCAAAGAATTTATTTTAGAAAGGGCCTGCTTCAACTCTTCTTTCTGCAACAAAAATTACCTCGGACCTCTAGATGGACTTTTTCATTACGAGCAATTCCTGGTCAGACCCGGACATTTCCAGCTTTCCTGCCTTTTAAATCGACAACAACAAGCCGGTGCGTAGTAAAATATTAAAAAAGACAGAAGTATACGAGTGGATGGAGGGAAAAATAAAATTGAATTGTTCGTAAAAGGTTCTTTTTTTTAAAAGAAACTTTCCACAGGTCTCAAGGTTAAAATCAAGAAGTTGATGTGAAATTGAAATTATTGGTTTCTTTTGTTTTTTATTTTATTTACTTTTTTCTCTATTTTTTATTTCTGCCAAGGGAGGAGGACAACGTCTCACTTACCAAAGGTTTTGTGTGGCTTTGTGTGTTGATGGTGCTGATTAGTGAAGTAGTGTTTTTTTCCTTTTATAATCTGCTACAAATTTGAATTAGTGAAATATATAAAAAAAATTGTGAAAATGGTTGATGTTTTTTATATGTTTGCTTGCTTTTTTTTGCGACAAGTACGAAGTACAAGGTTTTTTGTTCAGATGTGGGCAGGGGAAAAGAAAAAATGTATTGCAAAGGTTTTTTATTATATTCCTTTTTTTGTGTTTTTTTTTCTACAGATTTTTGCACCTTGCGGGAAGTCCCTTTGATCCTTTTTAGCCTTTAACGATCTACTGGGGTAAAGATGACTCCACAAACCGCTGGGCAGCCGAAGGCGATATTTGAAAAAATTTTCGTGACCGTCAAGTCTTTCCAGTGGAACATAGCGCTCCACTATACATCTCACTGTACACATTCTGCACTTGCACTCGCTCCTGCAAATTTGGGGTTTTTATTATTTTTTTGTAAAACAAAAATGCCACTTGCAGGTCGAAGCTACCACAGTGGTTATCACTTAAAAACAAAAATGCTACTTGCAGGTCGAAGCTGCCACATTGGTTATCTCTTAAACTATCACAAAATGCGCGCGAGCTTATCAGCTTAACTGTCGGATGGCGGGAAGTCGAACCCCTGACATGTACTGCCATCCAATATTTTTGAGCCATCGACTATATATGCCAGACTTGGCTGACCTATTTTAAATCACGAATTTAATAATTCAATTGGAAGAACACCGCACGACAGGAAGTCCAACCCCGACATCACACTGCCCACTAAAATTTGCCGTCGGCATTTCCATTTTTTTTATTTTTTATCTGGGGCTACGATGGGGAGTCGAATCCCCGTTCCTCCTTCAAACGGAGTGTACATACACATTTTTGTTTACACGAGCCCTTTTTTCTTTTCTTATTTTTATTATGCGCACAAATTTCACTTAATTTTTAGCACAATTTTTCATTAGGGAGTGAAAAAATTTCGAATTGAGCACGGCCTCTACCTCGACCAGCACGATGACCAATTTGTCCTGTCGCAGAACTGCTCTGCCCATTGCCTTGACCAACAAAATTGGTCGCATTGCCGCAGTAGAGCTTCCTTACATGGCCACGTCGACCAATGAACTTGGATAGACACATCAGAAATGTATTAGAAGTTAAATCTTGAACTAATTATATGTGCACAGCCTTCGAGGTGAAGCAAAGAAATATGAAAATATACATTTTTACTGGCGATTTGCCACGAATTCCTAAAGAAACCAATACTGGACCACAAAAGTCAACTTCGCTGATTAAAAATGGTATATTTCCGTTTAACCGGTCAGCGGGAAGATTACCCATTATTTGGGATATAAGTTTCGGCTTGTAGCGAAAACAATGTACGCATTTTCGACTCATTGCACTGCACGCCTCTCGATCATTCAGAAGCGGTCGAAACAGGCCCATTAAGACCATTTGATTGGCGTGGCAATGAGAACAATGCAAATGCTTCAAAAAAAAGCGTAACGACTTAATGGTGCCTTCCATAACCGACCTTTTACATGTAGCAACCACAACACAATCCTGCCATGCTGATGTGGGTGCAAAAACGGTGTCAACTTTTGAAATGCAGGTTGCAAAACAATTGATTTCTTTATTTTCGATATTTCCTCTTTAAATTCAATATGCTGAATTGCAGATATGACTGCTAGGAAAGCGAAAGGTAATTCAGGAATCAAAGAGATATGACTTTCGTGTTTTCTATAGATAAAGCGGAACATAAACGAAATCGCGATCAACGCAATAGCAGTTCTACGCTTCTCTAGCAACTCAAGTTCCTTTGATACTTTAATATGTGGATTGGCTGGCCACAATTCTTCAGAAAACTTTAAAAATCCTGGTCCGCAAAATCAAAATGATGATTTGAGATTCTGAACTGAACACCCCAGCGACACTATGTCTGCCAGGTTATCCTTTGTAGGTACATGGCGCCAAGACACATTGGTGCTCAATTCCTGGATGGTTGCTACGCGATTAGCAACAAATGTGTTCAACGTAGACGAATGCATCCGCTGCAGTGAATAATCAAGTATCTTCTTTACCACATGCCACACCGTAGCTAACAATTCTTCAGCACATAACTCCAGCCAGCACAGATTTTGTTTTCAAAGGCGCTACCTTAAACTTAGCAACCAGCAGCCTAATAGTGATACCTTCATCTGTATGGTTTCTTACGTATAAACCACAACTTTAAGCTCTCGTTGAGGCATCAGCAAATCCATGGATTTGGCCTTTTGATTTAAGTGTGCCAATGCTACGAGGTATATGAAATGAGTTTAAGTTTGAAAAACAGCTAGTCACAGCCTCAAATTTTTGTATCATTTGGACAGGTAATTGGTCGTGCCACTCAAGGTTATGCAACCACATTTCCTGAAGCAGGACCTTTGCACGAGTTAGGATCGGACTTAGCAAACCTATAGGAACTGATTGTTTGGTAGGTTGCACATCTATTGGACACCCCATGGAGTATCTAAAAATATCATCCTTCGGATTCCAAAATAACTCGTGTTTCGTGTTTTCGTGTCCTCTTGGTGACCAATGATAATGATATTTCATGCTGGTTATGCTGCCAGTTGCTTACAATTGGAT
Organism: Drosophila anceps; assembly: GCA_035045945.1. Classification (NCBI taxonomy): domain Eukaryota; kingdom Metazoa; phylum Arthropoda; class Insecta; order Diptera; family Drosophilidae; genus Drosophila; species Drosophila anceps. Next base: position 18,075 of record JAWNON010000181.1, read on the forward strand.
GACCATTTTAAGAGAGGAAAACAAAATGATTGAAGAATTGCTATTAAATCGCGATGCAACAAACACAATTATTCAATGCTGTCTGATCCTGTCAACAAGTAATCTACATAAAAATCTTGAGCAAAGGACCTTGAAGCCGCTGGATGAGTGGACGCATGCAAATCGCTCAGATGTTTTGCATCGAACTTCTAAGAATGGAACAGTCGATGTCCCATACGTTACGGTTTTCAGGCGAAAAACTTGTAACGAATCAGTGGGCTTTATCCTGCACACAACACAATACATCTTAGCAATCTCTGCTGTAGCAGCCCAAGGACGAAGTCGAAATCGTAGAAGAGTCTCCAATAACTGCGGCTGAATGGTCGAACCTACCATGAGTAAATCATTCAATGTCAAAGGCATCAAATTCTACCCGTAGTTTTGTGGATGAGCTGTGCGGTCTTAATTGATATGGAATGAAGTATTGCGGCTCTCTAGGAATTTGATTGTCAGTTGGGCTCATCTGACCCAAGGCCAAGTACTCTTTCAAAAAATCAGTGTACATTGGCCGAACATCTTCTTGTTTGCTCATTCTTCTCTCCAAAGCCAAAAACGTCTTCTGGCTGTATCGTAAGACATGCTAAAAAATACATAAATCGACGAACGAGCAGCTGATATCTTCAGTTCTCTGGTTGGTACGACGATATGGAACGTAACACATCAAAGTCCGTCACGATTTCTGTGTCATTCGTTCGGGATACTATTGAAATTTGAGCTCTGTAACGAACAGAAGACTGGTAGTTAACAATGCCTAACAAGTTAGTTCCTGATATCTGCCTTTTTAGCTTTAACTGCTTTGCTAGCTTTTCAGTTATGAAGTTCACCAGAGGCCGGCTAACTTATAGTATCCAGATTGATCTTTTATCTCAACAACTGCTGTTGCCAAGAGAACTTGATCTGAGGCGATCCTAGCATGATTAAAAGAATAGATCTGTGACGAAAAAGGTCAAGGAATTGCCAATATGATTGTTGAACCACCTTGAATAGCCTCAGAGCTGTATCTATGCAGCATGGTGTGGTGCGGCTTAGAAGAAACATGACAGTGGGCTGATTTTCAAGCAACCACTGAATGTCCTATTCGCAAACAATTTAAACAGAGTAGATAGCATTTTGCGAATTTAAATTGATTATGGCATAGTATTGCTGTGAACGAGGAACACGAAGGAATGAAATGATCATTCGATTTACAAAATACGCTCTTGGGACCCTGTGACTGAGTTGCCAGAGCTACAGCCAATGAAGTTTTCTCAATTAATTTCTTAATGTCATGAACTGCACAAGCCGTATACTGTGCCAGACGTAGAAGAGGCTTCTTCACCACTTAAGTGTTGATACCGACTGTTTAAAGTAGTTTCACAATCTTGGCACAGTGGGAGCTTGTTGTAGTCAAGATTTTCGTCCCATCTTGAACGTGTACCAACGTCCGCTTTCATCATCCCTAAATGGATGAGCATGGCATTAGAAATCTGTTCATCAGATCCAAGTGATAATAGGGAGCCATAAATGGCGCGTATTGAATCAATCAGCATGCGCAAAGATGATGCTGATGGTTCAGACATGTTTGGCAGTTCAAACAATTTAGAGATGATGTTAAAGAATATAAGACACTGGTTGTCATACACATTTTTTATAGCATCCAACGCCTTTGGGTAATTAGCATCTATAATCTGATACGCAGACATGTGCAGACATGCACACTTGCACATGCACACTTTATACTAGTCTGTGCAAAGCGAGAGCTTGGGTAGCAATGAGAGCAAATGATGAGTGATCTCAATGAGCGTAAATAATAAGCGAAATTCGAAAATGCAAGTGAAGAGCGAAACGGATAAGCGCAAATGACGAGCGCACAACGAGAGCACAAATGATGAGCGCAAAGCGAGAGCGCAAATGATGAGAGAAAGCGACAGTGCAAATAACAAAAGTCCACTCGACTACAACGACAGCGCACAAATAGCAGCGATAGTTGTTGCACTTGCTAGATTACAGAAACAAAAAATACAAACAGAAACAAGAATTGATATGAGCTAAAGGCGCCAAAGCAAGCTGGGGTTGTGCGAAGTAACTGTTGTTTGAATAAAGGTTGAATTTTTCGGTCTTCAAGTAAAAGAGTAAAGGTCTATGTCTGACCAACAAATATGGGCATATAATATAATATAAGACAATACAATACATAATAAAACATGCATATAAAGCAATGTGTGTTCCGAATCAGTCCTCAACCGGGGGAGCCAAAAATGTCCTATGAAAACGGTGTATGGTCTAATCCAAACCGAGTCCACAATATACAATGCAATGTGAGGCCTCTTCAAAAAGGTTTGATTGAGCAATAAATTTCAATTTTATACTGACTTTATTTTACAAGGGCAGCTGGTACATTCTGAGAGCGAGCATCTAAGAGCGAGCAGCGGCAGGCGATCATAGGTAGATCAACACTTCCGTTCTCACCACTATAACATCAAATGCTACTCTTTACAGTGGTAACTACTTATAATGTAAATTAATATTAACAAAATGCCTTAGCAAATAAAATAAAACTCTGTTTGATAAAATAGAATAAACCATAATTTTAAAGAAGGCGACACGGTCCATATAACTAGCGGCAATAAACCAAACAGAAAAAATGGATGAAATAAGAACTGGCCCTTTTGGAATGGAGAAAAACCTTTGAGGGAAAAACAAACACTAGTCGTCAAAAAAAAATCTATATGTCTCTACTATACATTTATACACATCTCATTCCTATGGCTGATCAATTGATCAAATGTTCTAAGTTTAATTCACATTTTAAAAAGAATCATGCATCTCAAGGGGGAGATGGTGGAGCCATATATCAATTGACTATCGAAGACGATCAGCTGTCAAGATCATTTTGTGAAAAAGAGCTAAGTAATAAATTAAAGAACCAAATTCAAACAATATTTATTTAATAAGAAAGCAAAATTTTAGTGTAAAGATAAATAGATCATAATCTAAATGATAAATGATTGCATGTTTTCTAAATCGAATAATATTTAATAGAATATACATATATTGAACATTGAAATCCATTATTAACATAAAAGCTATTAAGTTTTGCCAGTTCTTAAAAGCAGTTTTCCTATAGCAGGTTCCCTATACATGTGTACACATACACCTACAATGCATAAATGTCATACATAATATTCATTGTATAAAATATTCCCAACTGAAACATTGTTACAATATGCATTAAGTGTAAATTTAAGTACCCTTATAAGCTAAAATAGGTTAAAAAAATAATCTAATTTAATTGCTTTCATCCTATGTATTCATCGGACTATTGGTTTTTATTAAAAAATCGTCTGCCATAACATGTATATGTGTATCTATATACATATTTATGTACATACGTTTAAGTATATACATATACGTATTGCTTACGCTTTAACAATGCCATTCTCGACTCGAATAGTTAAGTGTTGGGTTTACCGTTGCCAACCAGTGCGATCGGGGCACTGAACTAATATGTCGGCAAAATGCATTTGTAGCGTATGACAAAGTATTAATGCTTATATATCTACTTATGTGTTAACTTATACACACACACAGCTTTATATATACATGCCGCCAATGCTGCATCAGCATCTTGCGAATAGCCGCTGACCAATTGCTGATTTAGAAACTCAGAGTTCGAAATGTTGCAGCCGGAGCACACTCATTTATATATATATTCGTGAGGAGCAACAACGCAAAGAGCAACAAGAGCCAGCCGGTAGCCGAGCAGCAGAAAGCGGAGCAAAAGCAACCGAAAACACCCACACAGTCTCATTTTCCAGATCGCTGCTCAGTAGTTGTCGATCGACATCCGGCACGTGCAGTGACCAGCCAAAGCAGACGGGTTAAAAAAAATTAAATTAAAATTAAATAAAATTCAATACTTGATAAAAGTTATAGCAAACTAACGCACAAAGAGGTCTGATTTGAACAATAAAGCTGAACTGACGTATCAAGTGGAATTGTGTTGTTTCGTAGCTCCGCACAAATAACTAACCAGCAACTTCTAACTGGCGCCCAACAGTGAAAAATCTACTCACCCTAACGTTTATAGCAGCATCTCAACATCGTTAGACCGACATCGTGGGAACTGCAATAATATAAACATATAAAAAAAAAAAAAAAAAAAAAAAAAAAACCCTAAAAAGCTAAGAGAACAAAATAAATGTATCAAACAAAGTTAAGCGAGAGACAGTACAACACGTGTCCAAAAAATTCTACGATCAGTGAAGACACTAACCAGAGTTAGCAGAGAACTGATCCAGCAAATTCTTCAACCATCAGCAGCAAATTCTTCGACCACCAACATCAAATTCTTTAACCACTCGCGAAGACATCTGTATAAATACACCAACTACAGACAGTAAAACACACAACAAAAACGAACTGAACCAGAATAAAGGGAAAGTCATGTAAGTGGAGTGTTTATTTAAAAAAAACAAAAAGCAAAAAATATAGAAACAAACAAAAATATTAAAACCATTATAAGTGTTTAGAATTTGAATCTGCAAAAATAAAATTTAAAAAAAAAGATACACAATTGAAACCTTATGAGTGAATGTGAAATTAAGGAATTTGACAGCGATTTAGAAGAACTAATAGGAGACATAAAAAATAAGCTGATACCAAATCAAATAGAAACCAAAATGTCATTAAACGAAGCAAGCATTAAAACTCTACTTGAGTATGCAGTTAACTCTGCACTTCAAAACCAAGCAACAATGTTCAAGAAGGAGATGGAAGATCTAAAGAATGAGTTTAGGAAAACATCAGTGCCTGTACCCGAGATAGAAGTTTTTAAAAATGCTGAAATAGATCGTAGTGTACCATGTGACGAAACCTTAGACATGGTCAAATGTCTGCCCGAGTTTGATGGAAAAATCGAAATGTATGTTTCATGGCGCACAGCCGCGCACTTAGCATATAAAACGTTTGAAGATTTCGCAGGAAGTCCAAAACATTACCAAGCATTGGGCATAATCAGGAATAAAATAAGAGGTCCAGCAAATATGGTGTTAGCTTCGTATGGCACACCATTCAATTTCAAAGCGATCATAAACAGACTTGACTTTACGTATGCTGATAAACGACCCATTTACTTAATAACACAAGAAATGTCTGTCATACGTCAGGAAAATCTTTCTATAATTGAATATTATGAGGAGGTAGAGAAAAAACTGACACTCCTCACTAACAAAACGATTATGACATATGACACAACTTTAGCAAATTCAATGAACGAGACGTATAGATCGGACGCATTGAGAGTATTTATTTCAGGAGCAAAAAAATCCATGAGTGATGTTTTTTTTTCGGCAAGACCAACGGACTTACCATCAGCTCTAGCCTTGGCCCAAGAAGTTGAATCAAATCACGAACGTTTTCAATTTGCAAACAGTTTTTCAAGGAACATTGAAGAAAAAGTTCAATGCCAAGAGCATAGGCACCAGAAGAATGTCACTCTAGAAAACAATACCTCACAAGGAAAAAATCCTTTTTATAAACAAAAACCATAATTCAGTAACCAAGACCCAAAACAAAAATCGCCTCAACCAATGGACGTCGATACTTCCTCCCGACTCAGACATCCGAGTCAATCAAACCAAGCTTCTAATATATTGTATCTAAATCAGGTTCCGAAAAGAACACATAGCGGAACAGCTAGGTACACAGGCCCAAAACAACAGAGAGTAAACCACATCTCACAAGAGGAAAATCCTGGAAATGCAGAAGCCGAAGTATCAGACATTGACGATGAGTATGAACTCCAAGAGCTAAATTTTTTAGATGCAGGTCCCTGTTATCGTTTGTAGAGCGAACGATAGCGGGTAGGACAATAAGGCTTCTCATCGATACAGGCGCCTCAAAAAATTACATTAAACCTATACCGGAATTGAAAGGCGTAATTAAAGTTAAAAACACATTTCAGGTTAAGTCACTTCATGGCCTTACCTCAGTTAAAGATAAATGACGTATGTATCTTTTCAATACTGAAACCACATTTTTCCTACTCCCAAACCTAACCAGCTTCGATGGTATAATAGGTCTTGATCTTTTTAATAGAGTAAATGCCACTATGGACTTCAAAAATAAAATTTTAAATACTGATTCCGTCTCTGAGTTAATTCAATTTAAAAAGTGTCCAAATGTTAACTTCACAGAAATTGAAAACATAATAGTTCCTCAAGAAATTGAGAAAAAATTCAAAAAAATGATGGGAGAAAAAATAGGCGTTTTTGCTGATCCTAACGAAGCTCTTCCATACAATACGAACATTATTGCCACGATTCGAACAGAAGACGAGGATCCAATCTACTCAAAACTTTATCCCTACCCATTGGGAGTAACTGAGTTTGTTAACAATGAGACGAACGACATGTTAAGGGATAATATTATCAGACCATCCAGATTACCGTATAACAATCCGGTGTGGGTAGTCGATAAAAAAGGAGTAGATGAGCAGGGGAACAAAATGATTGATTTTAGGTAACTAAATTCGAAAACAATCGATGACATATATCCCATACCTAATATAGTAGCTATCCTCTCGAATCTAGGGAAAGCCAAATATTTTACAACACTGGACCTGAAATCGGGATTTCACCAAATCCTTCTTGCGGAAAAAGATAGAGAAAAAACCGCATTCTCAATAGGAAACAGAAAGTATGAATTCTGCAGACTTCCATTTGGTCTAAAAAATGCCCCTGGAATATTCCAGCGAGCAATTGATGATGTACTTAGGGAACAGATCGGCAAGTTATGCTACGTCTATGTAGATGATGTAATCATATTCTCAGAGGATATGGAAAACCATGTTTATCACATTGCCTGGGTATAAGAAAAATTGTATAATGCTAATATGAGAGTATCGCGAGAAAAGTCTCATTTTTTTAAAGAAAAGGTTGAATATCTTGGATTCGTAGTATCTCGTGGCGGCATTACAACAAATCCCAACAAGGTAGAAACAATTGGTAAATTTGAACAGCCAACTACCTTGTTCCATATCAGATCATTCCTTGGCTTAGCAAGCTATTACAGATGCTTTATTAAAGACTTTGCATCTATAGCCAAACCGATAACAGACATACTAAAGGGTGACAACGGCAAAATAAGTGCCGGACAGTCAAAAAAAATCCCTGTGAGCCTCAACGAAAAACAAAAGTTGGCCTTTGGGAAACAAAAGAATATATTAGTTTCTGAAGATGTAATGCTCCTTTACCCTGATTATCAAAAACTTTTTGACTTGACGACAGATGCTTCATCGTCTGGCCTAGGTGCAGTCTTATCACAAGATTAGAAGCAAATCCCCATGATCCATGAAATCCTTCATGGATGAGCATAATACTCACATTTTCTTTAAGCCAGGAAAGGAAAATTTTGTCGCTGATGCTCTCTCAAGACAGAACCTTTATGCTTTAGAAGAAAATGCTCCATCTGATCTGGCTACTATACATAGCGAATTATCGCTAACATACACTATCGAGTCTACAGATAAACCGGTGAATTGTTTCCGAAACCAAATAATTATTGAAGAAGGCATTATGGCTTCTGAAAAAATGATTATTATGTTTGGACAAAAAACACGACATTTCATACACTTCACAAACAGAGAAAATTTAATCGAGAAAGTGTGTGATGTGGTTAAAAAAGACGTAGTGAATGCGATTAAATGCGATGTACCGACATTAGCATTTATTCAAAACACGTTAGTTGAAAGGTTTCCTTCAACTAAATTTTGGCATTCCAACAAATTGACTATGGACGTCGTCGATCAAAACGAGCAAAAAGAAATAATAAGTGCAGAACATAACAGAGCTCATAGAGCAGTTCATTAAAACATAAAACAAATTATTGAGGATTATTATTTCCCCAAGATGACTCGTTTAGCAAATGAAATAGTTGCAAATTGCAAGATTTGCAATAAGGCAAAATATGACCGACATCCACAAAAACAAGTCATTGGTGAAACACCCATCCCCAACCAAGTAGGCGAAATTCTGCACATAGACATCTTTTCAACAGACAAAAAATATTTCTTAACCTGTATCGATAAATTCTCAAAATTTGCAATTGTCCAACCAATAGCTTCGAGAACCATAACAGACATCGAACCAAACATTTTGCAGTTGATCAATTTTTACCCTAACGCTAAAATTATATACTGCGACAACGAACCATCCCTAAATTCAGGAACAATTAAAACACTCTTAAAAAGTCATTTTAACATCGACATTGTAAATTCCCCTCCGCTCCATAGTACATCAAATGGGCAAGTAGAGAGATTCCACAGTACTCTCGCGGAAATTGCCAGATGTTTAAAACTAGAAAAACGATTAAACGACACAGTCCATAAGGATAATTTACATACATTTACATTACATAAGGATAATTTAAGATAAACTTATATCCTTACGTTACAGATTCTAATATCTAATATCTTTATTAGGACTTGGATTTTATACCCTACTTTTCGTAACGATAACAACCGAAAAAATCACTGACTACACAAACTCGGACTATATCCCAATAATGGACAGAAACGCTGTTATTTGGAAGGAGTTCAAATTTCTTAGATATTCCTTTAATTTAAGCATGTACTCGGAAATCGCCGAGGAAACAAATTCTTTAATGATACATTTCCCAGAGTCTCACATGAAAAAATTTTGGAGTCCGATATGGGTCATATGAGAACGCTTTTAGAAACAATTAATAGACAGGCAGCTATAAAAACAAAGGTATAAGGAAAATTAGCAACTTAACATAATCTATAAACATTAAAATTAAATTCACAAAGGGAAAACAGATTGATTCAGGACACCTCTATGAAACGTTACTCATAAGGAATAGAATTGTAATTTCAGAACTTGAAACCATAACATTATATATTACACTCGCTAAGATTCAAATCATAAATCCGGTAATTCTTGACTCAGAAGACATAAAAGAAATTTTAAATGAGCACTCTTCAGACATAACTGTAGCCGACTTAATGGAAATAGCTTATATAAACGTATTATTAAACGATAAATTTGTACACTTTATGATTAAAAACCCTAATCCTAGCTTAGTATGTAAAAAGATAATCATTTTTCCTGCTCAGCGAAATGGCACAATACTAAACTTCAATGGCGACAAAAACATTGCTGACTGTCAAATTAACATTTTTCCAATCGGAAATTGTAGTGCTACGCTCACTTCGACATTCTGTAAGCAGCTACCTTCAGCAACATGCGCACAACAGCTACACTCTGGGGGTATCGCACATTGTAGTACACGTTCCAGTCACCTTCAGCCACTGGAAATGGTATCCTCATACTAAACGAGGAAACGGCTACAATAAGAATGGACAGCGGAGTAGAAAAATTTATCCATGGTACATTCCTGCTGACATTCGACGAGGAAATTGATATCAACGGGTCCCTATACAAAAACATGAGGAGCAGCGTCCGAAGACATCCAGGTTCTGCAACATCAACTCTCCTCAACATCACTGGTCACCAAGAAATCTTGAGCCCACCTTATCTTCAGAGGCTAAACTTCGAAAATCTACAATACTTCGGAGACGTCGAAAGAAACTGGATTCTTCCTTTCCAAGATGTATCGGAAATGGAAAGCAAATAGACAGCAAACCTCTCTGAGAGCTGTCCTTGAAGATTTAAGGAAATCCGAGGACGGTCTTCAATCTAAGGAGGGAGGAGTAAACACTTCGTCGTGGCATTCGTGAGGAGCAACTACGCAAAGAGCAACAAGTGCTCGCAATGCAGCAGCAGCTGAGCCAGCCGGTAGCCGAGCAGCAGAAAGCGGAGCAAAAGCAACTGAAAACACCCACACAGTCTCATTTTCCAGATCGCTGCTCAGCAGTGGTCGATCGATATCCGGCACGTGCAGTGCCCAGCCAAAGCAGACGTGTTAAATAAAATTAAATTAAAATTAAATAAAATTCAATACTTGAGAAAAGTTATAGCAAACTAACGCACAAAGAAGTCTAATTTGAACAATAAAGCTGAACTGCCGTATCAAGTGGAATTGTGTTATTTCGTTGCTATGCACAAATAACTAACCAACAACTTCTATATATATATATATATATATATATATATATATATATATATATATATATATATATATATATATATATATATATATATATATATATATATATATATATATATATATATATATATATATATATATTATTAAGTAATTTTCCAACTCGTTAAATACGATTTTTAGGGCCAGTGCCGGAGCTCTTGTATATTAATATCAAGCGAAGGCTTTGAGAAAATAAAAATAAATTGCATACAAATGAATTCTTAAGTATAAGACAAAGCTAAAACCTGCATGAATTAAATACAAAACTCTAAGTAATCGGCATACCGATTTTGCATAAACAAAATAACTCTTACTATAGCGTAAGGCAAGAGATCAGCTTACCGCTACTGCCCGCCGCCAATGCTGCATCAGCACCATGCGAATAGTGGCTGACCAATTGCTGATTTTGCAACTCTGAGTTCGAATTGTTGCAGCCGGACTCGTTTACTACTTAAACTATTTAATTATGGACGTTCTCATTCATCTTTAAACCTTCGACCAGTTCTTGAATCTTAATTGAATCTCGTCTTTTTTTTAGGCGTTGAAAATGGAGGATGAGTGCGCTGTCCATTAGGCTCATACCGAAAACTACGGCTCAACATACCTTTAGTGATCCCGATGCTTCTTCCCTTTCTTACAGTTCATTAATGATTTGGCGGTTTCGCTTATTCATCCTGTGCAAAAGTGGTAAGCTCATGATAGGGCTGTGGCCGATGACATTGACTGGGGGTGAAGCCACAACACCCTGAATTTTCTGAAGAGCCTCACGCTGATTCGTGTATTTTGTGTCGTTATTGATGGCTGACAAATTGCAACTCGCTGAATAGGTGGTCGTGACGCATTTGGAGACAGCCAAGATTTCCTTTTCACATTCTTCAACGGTGTCGTTGTCTAATTGCAGTACTATGTTATGCGATACGGGTAAAATATATGTTTTTTTAGAGACGTACTTAATCTTAGGGTAATCTATGATTATAAGAATTATGTTCTCAGATTGAACCCTTAAGGTTATTATGATCAAAGATAGTGGGATTTATTATATTGGACTGTGATTGTAAGCATTATATTTTGGATTTTTTTGATTAGCATTCTATTTCTGGACAAACGTGTGGGGTATCATATATCTAAATTATAATTATCTTAATTCGATCTTAACCTGCTGCGACAGGTGTGCCGGCCAAAAAATTAAGACTCCTAGCAATTCTGTGGTGGACTTGTAATGCGGACAACAGACCTCTAACATGCTCCGTATCCACATCCTGTAATTTTTTCAATTGGAAAATAGTTCGGACAACTTTTGCGTCTCATCTATTATGACTGAAAATTCTGTTAAGAATGTCGAGTGCCTTACGGTACCTCTTTGATCCCATACTAGTACGTTCCTATCGACTAAATGGATGTAATTGGACTTCGAATAGTCGGAAATATACTGTTTACCGTTTCCAGTACGATAATAACCAAACCAACAATCCTAGAAGTTGAAGGAAAAAGAGGAGTTAAACCTTATACCTTATTAAATAGTTCAAATTTATTTTAAACTGTCCTCTTGAGTTTGTCGAGATCCTGACGTATTCTTCTATTCTATTCTTTGATCCCATACTCGTACATTCCTATTGATTTCGAATAGTCGGAGATATACGTGTTTACCTTTGCCTTTGAAGTTCACGGAAAAAGGGGGAGTTAAAACTAATGCGTTATTAAATAGTTCAAATTTTTTTCAAACTGTCCTTATGGACCAGAACAAACGTTCCTAGGTCTACTTGGATAACCTCCTCAGTGAATTAGGGAGTTAGCTTATTTCCGAGTCTTTTATTTGTCTTGACGAAAACTTTTTCCCCAACATCAAATACCCTATTCTGTCTATCTTTCAAGCTGTGCTTATTAGGTTTCGTCAATTCGGTTTTTAATATGTTCTTTATCCCCATCGGTCGAGGAATGTATGACCTCTATTGATTTCACTGAATGCAGGGAGCGATTGTAAGATTAGTTCAACTGTCTCGTCAGTCTTTCTGTCCAACTTGAGTCATCTGGCAATTTCTGCCAAAGTGCTATGAAAACGCTCCACCTGACCGTTGGAAGTACTATGTGGGGGCGGTGCATTTACTACATCGACCCCATCTGTTTCTCAACATTAAAGTAATTAAAAGATGGCTTGTTATCACAGTATTCGGGATAAGTTATTGCTCGTGATACTATTGTTTGCACAATGGCAAACTTGGAGAATTTGTCAACAAAAGTCAGAAACTGTTTTTTATCTGTTGAGAACATATTAATGTGCAATATTTTCCCTGGAGTTGACAGAATCGGTGTTTTTTTGTTATGTCGGATCTGTTCTCTAAAGAGTATGTAATTCCGATTGGGGGGAGAGGATGCCTTCTTCAAAACTATATGGTTTCTGTAACAATTTATGGGCTTTTCTGTGGATTCTATGAAATATGACAAGGATACCTCACTATGGACAGTGGCAATGTCCGATTGTGCTTTGTCATACATGACATGGATATTTTGCCTTGATAGAGCGTCAGCTGCTTTATTTTCTTTCCCTGGCTTATAATGGATTGTAGAATTGTGCATTTCAATAGTGCCATATAGGAAATTCTGTAGCTTTCCTAAGGCCCATACTATGGCCAGTAGCGCCCTTTCATTGGTAGCTTAATGGATAAAAAGGACCTTAGCTTGAAAAGTGTTTTTGGCTCCGGGTATTAGTGAACTGTTCGTATTTTCTCTGGGCCTGTTTCGCACCACCCCTAGTTACTATGAACCCGAAGTACTCTATGCGATCTTAAAAAAATTGTGTTTTTTTCTTTGGACACTTTCATATTAGCATCACAAAGCCTCTTAAACACCCAGTCTAAATGTTCTACATAGTCTTCTTAAATTTCTTGAAAAAATTATAGCATCATCTACATAAATAAAGCATGTTTTGCCAATCTGATCCTGCAATACATCGTCGATCGCTCGTTGAAAAATGCTTCCCGCATTCTTTAATCGGCACGGTAGACGGCAGAATTCATATTTCCTGAGAAGGAAGTTGTTTCTCTGACTTGCTCGGCCAGGTAAAGACGAGGCGCTTATTTTTATTAACTGATTCATCAAATCCCTTTTTATCGACCACGTTATGCTGTTATCTGGTGATCCAATCCCTGACGTAAACGTCAAAGCGATGTTTTTATCAGAATATGTGCAATCTAACCCAGCTATAATTAGCATCAAAATTTAGCACTGTGCTATGAGAGGCTAGCAACGCTCTAACTAAGGCATTAATTTTATTTCTGATTATTGTTACCGCCTGATAATGCGCACAGTAATCATCTGTAGCAGACTGTTTTCTGGTCACGTAATCATCTTGCCCACCACTTAATTCTGGGACAGACTTCACTACGTCAAGTGGAATGTCACACCTATTTTCTGTGCTTACTGTAACTTCTTGATAATTCTCAACTTGGGTTTCCTGTCGCCCCGCTAATTGTAAGGCCGCTTACTGTTAAGGTTTCGGGTGGAGTTTCTACGGAGGTAGTACCACCGGCGAGGAACGTGCCAAGGGTTTCCGCCGACGTTCGGGGTTTCTCCACACGGCTTTGTGGCCACGCTAGTACTACCGGTTTGTGACTATTCTGGGTTTCCCGACGGGACTTGCAGCGTCGATCCACCATCATTAGTTCTTGTAGGTTAGGGTGCGTTGTTTTAGACTTAAAAGATTTGCAATTTCAATTTGGCGATTATTCATTAAATTCTGGTTATTTCCTACGTTATTATTCTAAGAGACCCTGCCGCACCAGCCCTAGCGCTCCTGGCATTACTCACGGCTCTTTTCGTTCTCCTCTGCCGCGCTCTGCCTGCTTGCCGTTTTAGATCTCTCTCGTCCGTCTTGTCGCGTCTCAGCAGCTCCTATGAGAAGAAAGTATTTGGTTTCTGTATATTTAAACAAATCACTTAAATGTTTTGTATTGGGTTATCTCAGTTAAGTTTGATCTTATCTGCGTTGCGCTGCCGTCTCTGCTGAGTGTCTTGTCTTGCTTATTGTTGCAACTTAACACATATTGTTGCAACTTAACACACAATACTATTTGATTGTGAAAGTGTAAGATTAAAAATTTCATTCTATTTATTGTTTTTTTTTTTCTTTATAAGATTGTGATAGATACAGGATACGGAGTATATTTAAGCACGCAGATCAGATAGATACAGGATACGGAGTATATTTAAACACGCAGATCAGACTGCGTTATGGAGATATCCTTATCAGTTGCTTACAATATACATATATCTATAATATAAAACTCTAAACTACGATGTGCGAGGGGCACCCATAAACTTATTTATATAATAATGATAAGAAAAATTGATGACACAAAATAATATTCTTAAAACTTACGTGTTGGATTAATATATCTCCATTGTCGCAAAGGATGTACAACTGCGATATTGCCGATGATATATATACAACAAACTTAATGTAGTCACCAATGAACAAATATTTGCTCTGCTGTATTGCCGCCAAATTTAATGAAAAAAAAAAAATTAACAGCAAGATGAGAAAAAAATAAACTTTGTAAATTAGTTATAAGTATTTCGGATTAAAAACTTACCGTAACTAGTTGAAATCCAACCATACATATTACGAATGCGGATATCATCAGATTCACTAACAATATGGGATTAAAAAAGTCTTCCAATCGTTTAGCGAATCTAAAAAAAAATTTATATAATATATCATTAATTTATATATATATATATATATATATATATATATATATATATATATATATATATATATATATATATATATATATATATATATATATATATTCAGAATTTTTTAACGCTTTATTAATAATAAATTTCTTATTATAAGTAGATTGCTTCATTGAGTTTCTCAACAGAAAAAAAAATGAAAACAAACGAAGGCTCACAGCGAGAGTGAGTGTATATTATTTTTTCGGTTGTTGTTGCAAACAGAGCGTACATAAACAAGTAAGAAAGCTCTAGTCGGGGGTGCCCGACTAGGAGATCCCCTGAACCTTGCCTCCTTATGTTAAAAAAAAAAAAAACAAATAAAAACAAAATACTGTCATCGCCTGGTTGCGAGTTCTTGCCGACGTGCACCGATTCATATAACAGCTGATAATTTAACTACAATTAAATCAATTCAAGCAGTTTTAATATTTAGAATTTGCGAGAATGCACGCATTTTATGTACATATGCACAAATGCAAAAAAAATTGCTTGCGCGTCTGGCCACGTGCTTTTGGCAATTGGCAAAACGTTTTGTTTAATAACTTATATGATGGTTAATAGATTCAATGAAATTTTCAGCATATGATCTCCATATTTTATTGCTTATTTGAAATATTCGAATATATATGTATATGCAAGCAACACAAGCACCCACATATACACAGGCATCCACCCATGATTAGTGCGCAGTGAATAAGTTTTCTTCTAGATAGACATTTATGTCATGACATTTGCTAAAGCAAAAGTCTCAAGTATATGAAATGCGTTTGCAAATTGGGGATGAATTGTATATTGAAGATGAATTGTACAACAAATAAATGGAAAGCAGTACGAGATATAAATTTAATTCTGAATCTCTTTTACGGTGTTTCATCGATAACAATTGAATGGAAATAGCTTTCGATTTTGTGAAATAAACGCGTGCTATACGCAAACCTCCAAAAAAAAAATTTCAAGTCTCTTTTCTACTAAGTACTCTATGAGGGCAATGTCTTTGAATGATTCTGTTTGTTTGAGTTAGTCGCTGTATGTAGTTTGTATTTTGGTTAAGTTTATTGTGAGGCACTGGTATTCGTAGTCAGATGGTAGGTCCATTGTTTCTGTCTTGAAAATTAGGTAACCGTTGGGTGCATTGATTGGGTTGATTTCGATACTTTGGTAAATAGTAGAGGGAACCATTGATAAAAGTAAGAGAAGTTGATTTCTGAAATTAGTTGTTATATTTGCTCTTGTTAATTTTCTTTTTTCTTTTAAATTTGGACTTATTGATTTTTTGGACAACTCTATTGATTTCTATGAATATTTATAGTTATTTTAGTTTTAACTAGTGGGGCGTATTGTAATCTGTGTTTATTTCAAAATCGATTCTGTCTTTATTGAGGTTTTCGATTTTGTTTGTCTTATTTGCTTGCGCGTCATATAGAGGTGTGCCTGCGTAAATAAATATGTCTTCTGGGGTTCGTTGTCAAGTGTTTTGTCTTGTGGTTGTTAGTGTATAGAATAGTTTCAAATCTTGTCTGTTTGTTTTCTAAGTCGGATTCTATGTTACTAATTCTTAATTTTCGGTTGATTGTTCTGTGAATACCGGAAATACCGTTTTTGCTATTAATGTTTACTTTTGCGGATTTTAACCAGTTTCAAAGGGCTGCGCATATCTACTAAGTTTCCGTATTTTGAACATATGTCAATACAGGATAGGATTTGTTTGTTATCAATTAGATAAAAGTCCATGACATATTTTTCCCTGGGGCTGTATACCTCTGGAGTGATTTGGAAAGTCAATTTTGTGTTCCTGGTTTTAAATTTGTAAAGATTACAAATTGCACATTTGTTAATGATATTATGTATTAATTTTTGGTGGTCTGGGAAGTAGAATTTTTCTCTGAACCACTTGAGAGTTTTTGTATTACCGGGGTGAAGCAATATTTTGTGATTTGAAAGGATTGTTTCCTTAAATGCTGCAAAAGTGAGAATATCTTGTAGTTTTGTTTTACTTTCGGGACCTATGATTTCAGCGTAAGCTTTTTGAAATATTTTAAAATCTGAGAGGCTATGAAAATATAGGGCGTTATTTTTTAAACAAAGATATTCTTTAATTATGTTTTTGCAAAGGTGTCAGTCATTTCTATATAGGTTATTTTTATGTTTGTTTTGTGGAAGTAATGTGCTATATTTATTTGGTCTTCGTTACCTTTTATGAATTCAATATGTCTGTTATATAAGTTTATGGGTCTTTCCGAAATGGGTATAAGGTTTTGGTCATCTTCTTGAACACTATGAATGGTTGCTTGGGAGCTACTAATTTCTTCTTCTAGGAAATTTTCATCTACGTAGTTTTCCTTTCCTGGTAGGTATGCTTCTTTTATATTATGTAACCATACTAATGGTTTATGTTCGCTTAGGATTTGAAATTTTCGAACGAAAATATATGGTCTGAAGTATTTGGTGGTCCATACGATAGCTAATAGTTCTCTTTATATTGCCGAATAGTTAAGCTGGTGATTGTTTAGGGTTCTGCTAGCAAAACAAATTGCTTTGTGGTCTTGTGAGAGGACTGCTCCTATAGATACATTGCTTGCGTCTGTGGTTAGAGAAAATATTTTATTAAAATCTGGATAGGTTAGTATGAGGTCATTTTTTATGAGTACTTTTAATTTCTCGAAGGCTACGATGAAGTGTTGATTGGTTATATCTCTACCTCGTCGTAGTAATCTCGTCGGCTCAATTTGAATTACCCTACCTTACCATCTTTAATCCCTGTCGTAAACGTTGGAGCGATGTTTTTATCAGAATATGTGCAGTCTAACCTAGCAATTATAGCATCAAAATTTAGCACTGTACTATGAGAGGCTAGCAGCGCTCTAGCTAAGGCATTAATTTTATTTCTGATTATTGTCACTTCCTGTTAATGCGCACAGCTGGTTCTGTATGGTTTAAACAATTCGTAATCATCTGTAGCAGACTGCCTCCAGGCCACGTAATCATCTTGCGAACCACCAAATTCTGGGACAGACTTCACTACGTCAAGTGGAATGTCACACCTAGCTTCAGGGTTTATTGTAACTGATTATTATAAGCGTGGGGTTCCGGTTGCCCCGATAATTGTAAGGCACTCACTTGTTTTTTCAATGCGTTTATTTGCTCGTTGAATTCTGACCTCTGTTGCTGAAGGGCTTGGACAACTGCAGCAGCGACTACGACAACTGTTCAGCGTTCATTTGTGAACACGTTTTTTGGATTTCTCTGGATTCTGCCCAAATTTTTTCCTGGAATTCTCACTCCTCGTCACGGTCTAGTATTTGTCTAACTTCAATATAGTGACCCCGAAGTTCATTTATTTCAGAATTAGAGTAGAAAGAAAAAAGAAGCGTAAGCTACCTTGCTGACACTTCACACGTTCACCATTGCTTTCACAAAAAAAAATTTTGTATTTTTTTAAAAAAAAAGATGTGTTGATTTGAACAAACCACTTACATGATTTTCATCTAAAGAGGTCTGCTTAACGTCTATCCTGCGTGGACTTTTCCTGTAGGTGGGTTATGTTATGTCATTTTTCAATTCGTTGAATACAAAGTCTTTGACAATTAAAACGGAATAAAATACAAATTAATTCTTTAGCGTAATAGAAAGCTTAAAACTGAATGAATGAAATACGAAGCTCTTATTTTGCATAAAAAATAACTCTGACTCTTGCGTAAGACAAGAGATCAGGTTACCGTTGCTGCCCGCCAATGCTGCATCAGCATCTTGCAAATAGCGGCTGCCCAATTGCTGATTTAGAAACTTAGAGTTCGAATTGTTGCAGCCGGGGCACACCCGTTTATATATATATATATATATATATATATATATATATATATATATATATATATATATATAAATAAATATATATATATATATATATATATATATATAATTGTATATATATATATATATATATATATATATATATATATATATATATATATATATATATATATATATATATATATATATATATATATATATATATATATATATATATATATATATATATATATATATATATAGATATATTTATATATATATATATATATATATATATATATATATATATATATAATATATATATATATATATATATATATATAGATATATTTATATATATATATATATATATACGTATATATGTATATATATATGTATAAGTTAACACATAAGTAGATATATAAGCATTAATACTTTGTCATCCGCTACAAATGCATTTTGCTGACATATGAGTTCAGTGCCCCGATCGCACTGGTTGGCAACGGTAAGCCCGACACTTGACTATTCTGCAAGCTTTGTAGCTTTGTAGCTTACGACACCAGTCTTAAGCTTAGGTCTTAGTTTTGTAAGTTAGTTCAGTACAAGACATTAAATAATAAAGTCACATTGCTCCGGTACTTAGCCGTAAATCAACTCTAATTGTTTACATTAATTGCTGAGCCACAAGGCCAGTAATCTGGGAGTAAAAGTTAGTTCTGCATCCAACACTTTACCAGAAGACCAATCCAGCCGAGTAGCCGACCTAGACGCCTACGTTGCCGGAATATATTGCAGCATCGCGGGACCATAACCTGAGTCGAGGATATAAATAAATATATAAATATATATATATATATATATATATATATATATATATATATATAGATATATATATATTATATATATATATATATATATATATATATATATATATATATATATATATATATATATATATATATATATATATATATATATATATATATATATATATATATATATATATATATATATATATATATATATATATATATATATATATATATATATATATATATATATATATATATATTATATTTTATATATATATATATATATATATATATATATATATATATATATATATATATATATATATATATATATATATATATATATATATATATATATATATATATATATATATATATATATATATATATATATATATATATATATATATATATATATATATATATATATATATATATATATATATATATATATATATATATATATATATATATATATATATATATATATATATATATATAACAAGTAAAGGAAATGATTGAGCAAGGAATAATCCAAAAATCAAACTCACATTGTTGCTCACTAATTTGGATAGTGCCAAAGAACAGTGATGATCAGGTAAACAAAATCTTCGAATAGTCATTGACTATCGAAATCTGAAGGAAATAACAATTGATTATAAATACCCAATTCCAGTCATGGATGATAATGAATATAAAACAAGGCAAAACTTCTTCCCAGTATGCAACCGAAATGGACAATTTGCGAAAGCAATTGGAGGCAGTCTTTATTGAGGACGGCCTAGACCCAAACAATGCAGGAAAATTCTTAACAAACGAGTCTATTTCTGCAATGACTAAAATGTTAACATAAGAAACTGAAAGTAATACTGGAAGCTGGTAACTTCGTTACTTTCAATGATGTAATGGGTAAATATATCCATTGCAGCAGAGAAATGACTGGAAGTTCAAGTACAGTATTATTTCAGCGAGGCCGCAATAATAGAGGATGTAGTTACTATCCTCAAAGAGGTAGAGGCAATGGTAACTACAATTCCAATAATAATAATAATAACAGAAGCAACAATAGAAGTAGACGAGGTTATAACCAAGGTAGGAATAATTCCAACCGAGGCAACAACCAAAATAAAAATCATTATAACAATAACAATAACAATAATGTCCGAGTTGCCCAATATACTTCGGGAAACTCGCAGACACCTCCAGATACTCAGGGTTAAATAGTAAAATATATACTGTTAACTTAAGTCTCAACAATTTCGTATCAGTCAAAAATGTTGCAACAAATAAAAAGATAACATTTTTGATTGATATAGGTGCAGATATTTCAATTATAAAAGAAAACTCTGATGTCTTTCATGACATCCAAATCAATAAAATTATAGACATTCGAGGCATAGGAGAAGGAGCAATAAACTCCAAAGGACTAGTCTCAATCGAACTACAAGCAGACAAATACATTATTCCATATAAATTTCATCTACTTTATTCAGATTTCGCAATCTCTTTCATAACAACAATTAATTGCCAATTAGATAACAATAGTTCAGCGGATTGGTTTATAATTAGACCACAACACCTAACGTGTCCTATCTATGTTCCAATAACATTTAGTTCTGGTACTAATTCTTCACTTTTATCAGCAAAATCACAAGTGAAAATAGAGTTGTCTTCAGCAGAAGAAAACATTTTATTCCAAATCAGGAAATTAAACCGGGTGTTTATGTTGCAAACACTATTGCTACAGTCAAAAATACTTTTGTTCGATTTTTAAATACCTCAGATAAATACCAAATAGTGGGCATTAATAACATAAAATTTTAATCACTTTCGAACTACAATGTAGTTCAAAATCTAAAAGACAATAGAAAAGAGTCTGTAGTCAATAAATTAAAGAAAAATTTTCCAATCCTATTTAAAAAACAACTCGAAGAAATATGCACCGAGTATAGTGATGTGTTCGGACTTGAAACCGAACCAATCACAACAAACAACTTCTATAAGCAAAAATTGAAACTTAAGGATGATGTTCCAGTATATGTTAAAAATTATCGATGTCCGCATAGCCAAATAGAAAAAATCCATCATCAAGTTGGAGAGTTAATTGAACAAAATATTGTCGAACCGTCTGTATCACCATATAATAGCCCTTTTGTTAGTTTCAAAGAAAGCCCTTCCGGGCACAAAAGTGAAAA
Source organism: Drosophila anceps (assembly GCA_035045945.1). Lineage (NCBI taxonomy): Eukaryota > Metazoa > Arthropoda > Insecta > Diptera > Drosophilidae > Drosophila > Drosophila anceps. Next base: position 39,751 of record JAWNON010000181.1, read on the forward strand.
AATGGCGATTAGTTATTGACTATCGTCAAATAAATAAAAAATTGCTGTCCGATAAATTTCTACTCCCCAGAATTGATGATATTCTCGATCAATTGGGTCGAGCTAAATATTTTTCTTGCCTTGATTTAATATCAGGCTTCCACCAAATTGAACTTGAGGAAAACTCAAGAAATATAACGTGTTTTTCAACAAGCAATGGTTCCTATCGCTTCACGCGATTACCATTTGTTTTAAAAATAGCGCCTAATTCATTTCAGAGAATGATGATAATAGCATTCTCAGGCCTTGAGCCTTCACAAGCTTTCCTTGACATGGATGATTTAATCGATATTGGTTGTTCTGAACAACATATGATTAAAAATTTAACAGATGTTTTCAAACTTTGTAGAAAACATAATCTAAAATTACATCCCAAAAAAGTTTATTTTTCATGCACGAGGTGACATTTTTTGGTCACAGATGCACAGATAAAGGAATCTTACCAGACCATAACAAATTTAATTTTATCAATAACTATCCTGTCCCTACGGACGCATTATAGACATTTTATAAAAAACTTCGCCGAATATTCACGGCACATAGCAAGATTATGTAAAAAGAATGTCCCATTTAAATGGACAACAGAATGTGAAAAGGCATTCCAGTATCTAAAAAATCAACTTGTTCAACCAAATTTATTACAGTACCCAGATTTTAGCAAAGAATTTTGCATAATCACAGATGCAAGCAAGCATGTGGAGCGGTTTTAACTCAAAACTATAATGGACTCCAACTCCCAGTTGCATATGCATCAAGAGCATTCACTAAAGGCGAAAGCAATAAGAGTACTACAGAACAAGAATTAGCAGCAATACATTGGGCAATAACACATTTTCGACCATATATATATGGCAAACATTTTACAGTTAAAACTGATCACAGACTCATGCGACTCGAATTAGAAGAATATGATTTTACGGTAGAATATCTGAGAGGGAAAGACAATTTTGTGGCAGACGCCCTATCAAGAATTATAATAGCGGATCTAATTGACATGAATAGAAAAAAGTCCTGAGAGTCACTACCAGGCACCAAAGTAGACAAAACAATTTCTGCGCAGAAAATAAACAAGAACTATTGCCAAAGCAAAGTCTTGAAAAGCTTCTTAGCCCAACGAAAAGTAGTGACCTTGCGAATAACAGATTCGACATGTTTATTGAAATATGGAAAAACAGTTGTAGCAAGAATTAATGTTAGAAATTCGTACTCCAATGGAATTTTCGACTTAGGTCAGTTTTTAAAAAGGCTTGAATGGCAAGCCGATGTATCTAAAATCAGCCAACTAAAAGTGGCACCGAGCGAAAAGATCTTTGAATCCATTTCAATAGATACTTTTAAACAATTGGACAGTTAAAATTTGAAATCATTAATAGTAGCGCAACTCAAGCCGGTGACCCAAATAAATAATGAAAAAGAAACAGAAGCAATATTGGTTACATACCATGACTATCCAATTCAAGGAGGTCATACAGGTATTACAAAAACTTTGGATAAAGTAAAAAGATATTATTATTGGAAAAATATGACACGTCATATCGAAGAGTACATAAAGGAAACATACATAAGGAAACATACAAGATCACCTATGATAATAACATGCTTTTGACAGAGTGGTAGTAGACACAATTGGTCCACTACCACGTTCGGAAAATGGAAATGAAAACGCAATCACTTTAATATGTGATTTGACAAAGTATTTAGTAGCTATTCCGATTGCAAACAAAAGCGCAACAACTGTCGCAAAAGCCATATTCAAATCTTTTATTCTGAAGTACGGTCCAATGAAGACGTTCATTACGGACATGGGAACAGAATATAAAAATTCCATTCTAACTGACCTATGCAAATATTTAAAAATAGACAACGTAACGTCTACAGCACACCATCACCAGACATAAGGTACCGTTGAAAGAAGTAATAGGACATTCAACGAGTACATTCGTTCATATACATCAGTAGATAAAACTGACTGGGACGTATGTTAACAGTATTTCGTGTATTGTTTTAAAACAACACCATCAGTAACTCATAGTTATTGTTCATATGAACTAGTATTTTGAAGGCAGAATAACCTACCAATAGAATTTAATAGTGTAAATAGTATAGAACCTTTATATAATATAGAGGATTTTTCTAAAGAGGTTTAGTTTAGATTAGAAAACACGTACAAAAGAGCGCGAATACTTTTAGAAAAACATAAAGTTAAACAAAAAGAAAAAAATGATAAGCAAGTATTAATTTTAAAATAAAAATAGAAGAGCAGGTTTATTAAAAAATCGAGACAGGTCATAAACTAGAACCATCTTATATAGAACCTTTCGAGGTAAAGAGTATAGAAAACAACAATAATATAATTATAAAGAATAAGAAAAATAGGGAACAAAAAGTTCATAAGGATAGGTTAAAAATATATACCCAATAAAACGTTTCATAAGCTAAAACAAAAGAAAAAAAAGAGAGGTCTGATCAACCACTTTAAAACAAAAAAAAAAATTTTTATTCCGTTTATTTCTTTTTCATTTTCCATATTTTAAATACAAATTACCTTTAAATCAAATTTAATAATTTCATAAAGCCACAGCCATAGCCGAAGAAAAATATACTTCAAAATAATTTAAATTAAACTAAACTTAAATTAAAAAAAAAAGTAATAATAAAAAAAAATTTTTTTTTGTTAATAATACTAAAACAAAAATACTTTATATTATAATTGAATAACTCCATAATATTACGTTACGGTGTAGTATGTCTCATATTATAATATATATACCCGTCACATAGCAGTGTATAGTGCATGTGCAAAAAGTGACACTTTGTTGTTACGTATACAAGACGCGATCAAGTAAACATAAACATTTGATATATGGTCGTTAACTTATGTGTGGACCGCTCATGTACAAGACGCGTGAGAATAGCCGCGTCAGCAATTGACCGCCCTGCATGCCAACAGCTGCCTCTTGTATACTTTTAATATACATGCTCGCTGCTGCCTTCTGCGGCAAAGGCTCGTAATACAAACCAATGCATATGCGCTTTGCATAAACATATATACATACTACGCTCTCCAGCTCTGCTGCCTTCTGCGGCAGAGATATATAATATGAAATATATGTACACTAGGTTAGAATTTCATTTTTATCTGACGATAAGATCATTCGAGATAAACTACTCAAATTGAATGGAAAGTGTGCACACCGAACTTATTTTTACACTACATACATAATAATCCAAAATAAAATAAAAATCAAAATGCTCTCCCATTCTGTCGCTGCACTCAGCGGGAGAACTTTTAATACATAATGTATTTTGGCTAAGACCACTTTTATTTCTGAAATAAAAAATTATTATTCAACTGACTACAAACCAGAGCAGAAGCTCTATGTGACAAAATCAATATTATACACACACGTTCACTAGAACTTTAAGGTTCATAACATGACGACCGTGACAAGTGTCACGAACTGTGGTGAAAATGTTGTGCATTCTAACTGATAAAGTGTGTTGAGCGCCTCAACGCACCGCCATGCCGCTACAAGTCTGATATTTGCTGCCCAGGTTCGGGCCCACTCGACGGAGCTGAGCGACGAGCAGGAAAAGTACATGGACATCAACAAGGCCGGTTCTTTCAAGCCCAACTACTATATACAGAAGCTAAAGAAATCAAAAAAAAGAACTACAATAAAAAATAACACCTATGAACAACGCTGAAGATATTTCCTTGGAGGAATCTGCTCCTATCGTTGAAAGGGACGCACCAACACTAGAAGAAGCGTTACAGTTACATCCCACTGATGAACCGCGCCCACTCACACTTAATAAGTATACGGCACGTCAACAACAAAAGCCACGCAAAAAGACAAAGCGCGGTGGCAGAGTAAAGCATACTACAGAAAAGAGATCTGGAACAAAATCTTTTAAAAACGATATCTAGGAAGGATGACCAAGAACGTGCACAGGATCGCATCAAGGACATCAACAAGCTACGCAAACGAGCTGCAGAAATGCATATGCCCGATTTTGCCAATAATATAAGCTTCTACCCCTAGTTGATGCACTTCATCGTGCAACTAGAAAACTACTAAGCACTGTTAGACTATGACTAATAATATATGATTGGACAATTAATTGTTTAAATTAAAAAGTGTCAACCAATCATGTGCACAAATTAACAATATTTCCGAGTCTCTGGCGCTATGCATATAAGCATAGCTGCATAAAATAATAGTTTATGTTTGAAGAACAAAGTGAAGAAATTTTTTTTTCAAATAATTTAAATACAAAAAAAGATCAGAATATTCCATGAAATCTTTAAGTTTTTTAGTAAATTTTAAATTATAACAATTAATATTCATTATTTTCAACTTAGGTTGGTTCGGTAGTGACGATACCCAAGCAAAAGACAATACGGAAAATGTCGTAAATAACATTAAAATTATCGGTCATACAGATGATTGCAACGCTCTCTAGATACTGCTATTAATTTTAACCGTTGTAACTACTTGTCAATTTCTTTTGACATTATATGTAAAACAAAATAAAATTTTCAAAAAACGATATATGAGCAGAGCAAATAATTTAGACACGATTAACGAAAATTTAAAATTTTTGAAAAGGACATGGTATTAAGCATATTACTATACGTGATGTGTGTGTGTGTGTGTGTGTGTGTGTGTGTGTGTGTGTGTGTGTGTGTGTGTGTGTGTGTGTGTGTGTGTGTGTGTGTGTGTGTGTGTGTGTGTGTGTTTGTGCGTGTGTGTGTGTGTGCGTATGTGTGTGTGTGTGTGTGTGTGTGTGTGTGTGTGTGTGTGTGTGTGTGTGTGTGTGTGTGTATGTGTGAATGTGTGTGGGTGTGTATGTGTGTGTGTGTGTGTGTATGTGTGCGTTTTTTTTTTTTTTTTTTTTTTTTGCGAAAGATAAAAATTTATTTCACCATGCTTATGATTGATCCATGGTTCAAGCTCAGGAATAAGCATGTGAGTCCATCGTCCTTTTGTCGAGCTGTTCCACCTTCTTTGCCATCGTGCAATGCTGTTTGGCCTGGCCACGTTGCGTCGTACTGGCTCGTGCGTACTCCGCTCCACGGCTTCGGCGACCAAATCCTCCAGTGGTATCATGCCGGCTATGACGAGCGCTGCGTCGTCAGAGACTGTTCTAAACAAACAGCTGACTCTGATTGCGCTCAGTCTGTAAGTGGCGCAAATACCTCTTCTA
>JAWNON010000181.1:50000-53230 GCA_035045945.1 Drosophila anceps
GCCTTTTTATGCACATATTCAAGGTGCTCGCGGAAAGTCAGTCTTGTGTCTATCATGACGCCAAGATACTTTATCGCCCTCTTTGACTCAATGGTGACGTTGCCAATCTTTATGTGGGCCGTTTCCACTGTTTTGCGACTGCTCACAAGGACAACCTCTGTTTTGTGCGCCGCTAGCTCAAGTCCAGCTCTTGTCAGCCAGCTTTGGATGCGACTGATACTTGCGCTGCACATATCCTCTGTGTCTTTTAGCTCCTTTCCTATGGCGACGACGGCTACATCATCAGCAAAGCCAATGGAGTGCGCACCTGTTGGTAGTTCTAAGCGCAGTACACCGTCGTACATAGAATTCCATAGGAGAGGCCCCAACACCGATCCCTGAGGGACTCCAGCAGACACTGTGTGAGTTTGGAGACCCTCGCTCGTGTTGTAGATGAGTGTTCTTCCTTTGAAATAACTCTTTATTGTCTCTTTCAAATATCTAGGGATATTATATTGACACAGCGCATCCAGTATCATATCCCAGCTGGCTGTGTTGAACGCATTTTTAACATCCAGAGTTGCTATGATGCAGTACTGCTTAGTCCCATGTTTCCATCTGGTCCCTTGGATGGCGGAAGTGGCCAGGTCAACAACTTTACCTAGTGCATCTGTTGTTGACCGGGACTTCCGGAATCCATATTGATTTGGCGACAGGCCACCGGCGCTAGCGATTGCAGTCTCTAGCCTAGAGCAGATTAATTTTTCGAATACCTTCCCCATGGTGTCTAAGAGGCAGATTGGCCTATAAGAAGATGGCTCTTCTGGCGGTTTCCCAGCCTTAGGTAATAGTACCAGGCTCTGCATCTTCCAGATTGCAGGGAACGTTTCCTCAGTCATACATTTGTTGTATAATTCTGTGAACGTTCCCGGGTGCAAGGCAATGGCTAGCTTTAGCGCACGGTTTGGGATCCCGTCTGGCCCGGGGGCAGAGTTGGATCTAAGACTACTAGCAGCTACTAAAATTTCATCGTCTGTAGCCAAGACAATGTTATCACTGGCCGAGTTCTGATTTGCTGTCGCATAGTCAGGGCCATGGATGGAGCTTAATCTTTGTGGAAAGAGCGTTTCCACGATTGATTTTAGCTCCAAACGATCCGTAGGCTGCACCTGTTTGCCGGCGTATAGTCTTTTGACAATGATCTTGTATGCTCTGCCCCAAGGGTCAAATTCTGCGGAGTCGCACAAGTCGAGAAAATACTCTCGTTTGCTTGCCAGTATGGCCTTCTTTAGCTGCCTTCTTGCCGCCTGATACGCTAACTGTAATTCTACATACGTCGGCCTACCGCGGGCCCGTTGGTAGCTTCTTCTCGCCCGAATGCATGTACGGCGGATTTCGCTTATTTGCTCATTCCACCAGTACATAGGCGCTTGCTGTCGCATGAACTGTTTGCGCTGTTGCATGCTGCTATTGCAGGCACTCTGTATTTGAGCAACCATTTGGCAAGCTCTGGCCTCAGCATTGCCAGATGCTCCCAGCGACTGGATGGCCTCCGAAAAGACGGCGGGATTAAAGGTATCTAGCCGATAAGACTCTCTGAACAAAGTTTGTGCCCTGCCAGGTGACCCCCCGATTGAGAAGAGAACCGCTGCATGATCGCTACCCGTGTAGTCTTCGCAAAGGCTCCACTTTGCCTCCCGGAAAAGGGAAGAAGTGACAAAAGTAATGTCAATTATAGACCCGTAACCAGCCCGACTGAAGGTGAACTCATGGCCAGTGTTGAGCAGAGCCACGTCGAGCGTTGCGAAGATCTCCAGCAGTATACGGCCTCTGGCATTTGTGCTGTGACTACCCCATTCCATCGCCCATGCGTTGAAGTCCCCTGCTATAATGGCCTTCCGGCCCCTTGCATCCTCGGCGAGCTCATCAAGCACCGTTGCGAATTCGCTGAGTTGCATGCTGGGGGCCAGGTAGCAACTGTATAGCCACAAATTGCAGTATCGGGCGCGTACGAACCCATTAAATGACTTGACATTTGCAAGTAAATTCGCTGGGTTGCTGCATACCCACAGCGCCGCTTTGCCACTAGTGTCCGCGGCCCATGTCCTGGGACAACTTGTCTTACAATGGTGAGGCTCACTAAGGAAAGCTACATCTATGCATTTTTCAATTGTAGTCTGCTCTAGTAGATCTTGGGCAGCAATACAATGGTTCAGGTTGAGTTGTAGGAACCTTAGCATTTAATTTTTCTGGCTGCTTCGCGGTAGGATGGACACTTGAAGCTGCCTGCTGCGTGGTCAGTCTGCTTTTCTCCTTTCCGAACGCAGAGGCTGCATTTCGGTGGCTTGGAGCAGGCTTTTGCGCTGTGACCCAAATCTCCGCACCTGAAACAGGTACCTTTTAGGTCGCAATCGCTTCTGCAGTTCGCTGCGATATGACCGTAATCCAGGCATTTAAAACAGCGTTTAGGCTGTTCTACGGCTCGGATACGACATACTACCCATCCCACTCTGATCTTAGCTAACTCGATCAGTGCTCTGGCTTTTGAGACTGGCAGGACGACAGTAGCTCTTTGTTGTCCACCAAAAGCTGGCCGAAGCGATTTAATCGCCTCAATAGACAAGGAGCTGTCTTTCATCGCCTCCCTGATTGAATTAATGATCTCCTCTTTGGTCGCCAACTCATCCAGATCGCGAATCTCGATGTGCGCCGATTCGGTAAGTGTTTTCACTACCGCTCGGGCGCCTAGGGCTTTGCCTACAGCTTCGTGAAGAAACTCAGCACTATACTCCGGCTTCCTACTCATTTGCAACAACAAATCCTCTTTTGCTGTCTTCCTGATTCCCTGCACGTCCCCGCTCAAATGCTTTTAAGCTTGGGTCGCTCCTAACCACACGCAACATGTCCGCATAGCTGCAGCCATCAACGTTCGAGATCGCAATTGCGTCTGCCCTGGGTCGTTTTTGAAGTGGCTTGCGCCCTTTGACCACTGTCCAGCTATCTGCGTTGTTTTGTATCCCTGGCTGATTGGGATTTGCAGGAGCAGCCCGTGGAGCCATTGGCTCCTTTGGGGGTGCGATCTGCTTATTGGGCCGCGGTTTCTTAGAGGGAGTCTGTTTCTTTCTTTCCGGAGAAACTTCCCTCGAACGCTTGGGGGTACTGATACCTGCGGTAGTATTTCTCACATGTTTCCTGCCTGGTTGCCTTCTGCATTGGCGAGCAATACGTAACCGAACGGAAGTACATATATT
>JAWNON010000182.1:0-50000 GCA_035045945.1 Drosophila anceps
CTTTGGTTGGTGTATTTATACAGATGTCTTTGCTAGTGGAAGAATTTGATGTTGGTGGTCGAAGAATTTGCTGTTGATGGTTGAAGAATTTACTGCTGATGGTTGAAAAATTTGCTGCTGATGTTTGAGGATTTTGTTGGATCAGTTCTCTGCTAACTCCGGTTAGTGTCTTCACTGATCGTAGAATTTCTGGACACGTGTTGTACTGTCTCTCTCTTCACTTTGTTTGATACACTTATTATTTTGTTCTCTTAACTTTTTAGGTTTTTTTTTTTTGATGTTTATATTATTGCAGTTCCAACGATGTCGGTCCAACGATGTTGAGATGCTGCTATAAACGTCAGGGTGAGTAGATTTTTCACTAGTGGGCGCCAGTTAGAAGTTGTTGGTTAGTTATTTATTTATTATTTTTTTTTTTATTATTTATTATACGAAATAACACAATTCCACTTGATACGTCAGTTCAACTTTATTGTTCAAATCAGACTTCTTTGTGCACGTTAATAGCAATGCTCCTGCGATTAAGGTCGTTCAGGTATATTTGCATCTGAGCACAGGCTACTTGGGGCGACTCAGTATGGCGGTATCGTCTGCGTACGTCGCTATAACCATATCACTGTTGCAGGGAGGCAACGGCATGCAAGCGGTGAATAGTGTATACAACGTTATGCCAAGTATACTACCTTCGGGCACACCTGCTCTGACTGGTGCTGCCTGTTCTTTTAGGACCTGGAAGCTTCTTCCTGTAAGGTAAGAGGCCAGCATCTTGAAGAAGGAGCCAGATAGAGCTTTTCTTATCTTATTAAGCAGGCCCAGAGATAAACCCGATCGGATGCCTGCTTGACATCAAGAATGGCTGCAGAGAAGTATTCCTTGTTTTCGAACACGCCGAGAATGTAGTTGACGAATCGATGCACTTGCTCTGGCGTAACGTGCTGTCCCCTGAAGCCGAATCGATGCTCCGGTATTGTGTTTCTTTTCCTCAGCCCATTTAGCACTTTTCGGATCTATATTCTTTCAAATATTTTGGAGAGTACCGGTAGCAAACTGATGAGTCTGTAGGAAGCGATTTCCTTTTCAGGCTTTCCAGGTTTCGGGATCATGACTATCTCAACATTTTTCCAGCAGGTTGGAAAGTGTTGAATGCGAAGGATGGCGTAGTATGGTACTGTAAAATCGTCCATAGTTGATTCGGGCAGTGCCCAGCTTGAGATCTTTGCCTTTGTGCATGCTTCGATAAAGATACCTTCTGGGATAGAAGAGTTCACGGTTCTTGTAATGCTCTCCACGTCGGCTGGCTGCAAACAACTGCAGCGGGGAGAATTGCTCGTAGAGGTGATCAGCAAAAGCTTTGGCCTGCGCTTCGTCTCCGGTAAGCCACTCACCAGTAGCGCTCAGATTGGGGTGACGACGTAAAGGTTGCCTTTTGATGTTATGCATATATCGCCATAGCTGAAATTCTGCTCGTTCTGCTCATTCAAGAGCCTTTTTAATACGCATGCATTGTAGCTGACCAGGGAAACTTTTAGCTGTCTGGTAGCTTCGTTGTATATACTTTTGTCGCTGGCTCCATGTATTCTGATCCATCGGCTCCTTGCCCATCGTTTGTATCCGAGCAGATTTTGAACATGCGGGGTGAGAGGAATGCTGTAGTGCAAATTATTTTCAATTTGATGAGAGGCCGGTGCGGCTAGCAACGCTGCCTCTGCTATGGCATCTTGCATTCTATTTGCTGCGTACTCTACATCTTCTGCAGTGCGGAGTTCTATTTCCGGATGCAGTGAGGTGAGGTATAGGTGGAGCTTGAAGATTGCTAAATCCGAGCCTGCGGCCAGAATGCGTTGTCTGTTCGGAAAAACTTGTGGCTGAGCGTGGACTGTGATTAACAGCGGATTATGGTCCAATGATAAATCGAGGCATTCTGCAATGCTCAAGAGTCTGTCACTGATACCTTTGCAGATCGCAAAATCAATTGTAGAGGGATAATGTCAATTTATTGGGTAGCGCTTGTGTGCTCCCGTAACTAAAATAAAGTATTGTGCGCTTTATATTGCGTCGAATATTACCTCTCCACGTTGGTTCGCTCTATTACCCCAAAAAAAAAAACCATTTCAGTCGCCTCCAATTGATGTTTTCTTCTTTCTTTGGCTGACAAGCTGTGTAACGTCTTTCACGAGAAGATCTGCATTGGGTGGGCAATAAATCTACGCAATTTCAATTTCGCCAATTGATGTAGGAAGGCTAATGGCTGAGAATTGAAGTGTGGCGTCAGAGAATTTCATTGATGGTATGTGCACCAGAGTTGAACGGACAAAGATCGATGATCCTCCAAAACTGTTTGCTCCACCAACAAGACCACGATAGTGTAAGGCTGGTCATGACTTTTGCTTCCTAGGCTTGCAGCTCTCGCATTGCTCTGATTTCAGAATTAATAATGTCAAATTATCGCTGTTGTTTCAATAGCTCAATAATGCCCGAAGCCTCTAGTGGCTTGGGCATAGAAATGCAGCGAACGTGAGGATGTTGTTTGTCAACGTTGGGTGAACTATATCAATTTGTGCCGGATTTCGTTTTTGCGCTGGCGCCTGTGACTTTAGAAGTCGCTGTAAACAAGGCAACCTTTGTAATTCGCCAGGTGCTGCTCTTCGCAATGAGCACATCTCACGCATCTGTTGACAACTGTATGCCCCTTTAAACCAATCTCTGATTTGATCTGCTCAACATCAGTGATTGAGTGCAGTCCTTTTATGCAGACTCTATAGGGTTTATCTTCCTTCAGCTGGTAGCAGTGGAATTGCAGACCTAGCTTTGAAAGATGCTTTACTACCGCACGGTAGTCATCGCTGCAGTTTGTAAGGACTCCAATGTTGTTCCTTTTTGGCTTGATGACATAAGATTTGGGATCGATGACTTCGTCGATAACTTGTAATTTAACAACAGATCTAATGTCTGGGCACCTAATAGGAGGCGGTCGAGGATTGGGTTTTTCTGCTGGCTGCTGCTCAGTCGACTTTGCCGTTTCTGCCATTTATTACTCTTTTTCGTCTTCTCAATTTCGAAGTTTTTTTTTCCTAATTGAGTCAGTTTTTTTCCTAATTGCCACGACGACTTGTTAGTTTTTGCTTGTAATTCAGTCATTCGTGCATCCAGTCTGCTCTGCATTGCTGACTTAATACTTTCAGATTCGGTTATTAGGTTGTCTGTGGACATTGCACTAGAGTTGACATTTTTTTTTTTAATTTTTACTTTCGCCCTAAAAGTATCCGCAACTTTTTTAAAAAGTTATCATAAAATTCATATGTATATATTTGCCAAAGCAAAAGCCTCTAGTACTTGAAATACGTTTTTTTACAAATTGGGGCGGAAGGGGCGTGGTATCCAAAATATAACAAAAACCGAAATGGTATAAAATATAAATGAAACTAAATACTAAATGAATCTCGATAAGGGTTTTAATCGATAACAATTGAACATTAATAGTTATCGATTTTCTGAAATAAGCTCGATCTGCGCGTAATATACACGAACCTACTACAATATAACGCAATCAAAAAAGCGTGAATGCATATGATATTCGATCGGCCACTTATGTGAGGACCGACCAGCCACAAAGCCGTGAGAACTGCCGCGTCTGCCGTTTGCCACTTAACGAGCCGCAGTAATTGCCTTATATATGTACATGTCAAATGTTTATGTTATATATACACATGCTACATACTATCGCTCTGCCGCAATCAACAACAGAGCTCTATATAGAAGAACCTTATGTATTTAGGTTAAGCCGCAATATTATCTGAAGCAAAGAGACGGATATAAGAAGCACATCCAACTGAGCAGACGCTCTTGCAATTATTAATATCCATAAAACTTTATCCACAATTGGTATGAATCGCTCTGCAAACTGGAAATATCTTGTTATCCGTTTCACAGCCGATGCTGAAGATTCTTGAGCTATCGCGATATTGCAATATCGTCAGCAGCTATTGAGAAGTCTCTATCCCGGTAACACGATGTTACCCATGGGGGTCCACCAGTGGTGCAATTATAAAAAACCTACTGATGGAAATACTTCTACAGCGTCTGGAAGCACATTATGTTTTCAGAGCGTATGCAGATGACTTGAAGCTACTCGTCGAGGGATCTTCCCGTTTGGAGGTGAAGTCGAAAGGTACCCAGTTGATGTCCATCGTAGGTGATTGGGGAAGTGAAAGTGGAATATCTGTTTTAACCTACAAGACGGCATGTATGAACCGGTATCCAAAAGTGCAGTTGCAAGAGCGAGCTTGCCCTATAATTGTGTACATCGGTATCTTAACATCACAGTAGGCGCGCGATTGAATTAGCAACCGCATATCATGTTTTTACGAGACCGGCTGGCTGCAATCGTATCAGCTTTGGCACGCGCACTGCGTGTCGACCGAAGTGTCAGTCCACGCGATAAGTGGATTATATATTCTGGGGTCACGTGGGAGTAGAGGTGACGGCGATGATTAAGGTCGTGTAATAGTTACTTTCGTTTGCGGAATTTGAATTTGAATTTGCTGATATCATGTGGTTGCTTTATGCATTTGCTGATGTCTTGCTTACATGGTGTTGGAATTTGCTGGAACTAGAGGCGGTACGTGGAATGCTAGTCGCAAGCTGAAAAGGTATACAGGCTCACCCACAGTGTAACACTACTTTTCATACGAGGCGACTAAACGTGACGTCCGTGTTACCAGCCCCAATAAACTGGTCTCGTCTGTATGGTTGGCGGGTTTCAGAATACCACCACATCAAGTAGCTGCTTGTCGTACGAGACGACTAGAGTTACAACAGGATACGCGAAGCATCCATGCTTGTCAGAGCAAAATACCGATTTCTTAAGTTCGGTACCATGGGCTGAAAGTGCACCAATGAGCTGAAGGCTGGCCTCCTTGTGAGGGCATCGTGGTTCTGGCTTGCACAGCGCTGCTTTGAGCGTAGGAGATAAGTTGCTAGATGCTTCGCTCCCGACCAAGGGAAACCTTTATTTCAATAGTATTCATTAAATTTGTGCATGATGCAAACCACTGCTGACGCCTTGAAGGGGTGCTCGTAAGAAGAGATCCTGGCATGTGTGGGTAGAGAATTCTAAAAAAAATTTTATAGAAGACTCTAATTTAATTTCTTTTAAAATGATTTTAAATGTGCTCTGAATGTCAAAATGAAGAAATACAAGTAAACGATAATCAACAGCGGGGGTAAATATGACTCTCTCAACTATTAGTACAGCTTAGGTATATGATAGACATGTCCGCCTGTCCGTCTGTACGTTTGTCCGTCTGTCTCGTAAACCATAAATGCTAGAGACTTGAAATTTTTAATAAAAATTTCTGTATACCAAACACAGTACGAGCTTATTATTTTTTTCGATAGCTCATTTCACATAGTGAAGCCCATACTACAACCCAACGGCAGTCGCTGCATCAGCTGTGCGCGTATTTATGCGTACGTATGTTAAACTTTAAATATACAGCATTAAGGTCGCTAATCTGCTCTCATAGTGATTGGTTGTGTCGCGCTTGCAAAATCGTTTTATCTATTCTGCTTTACTTGTGCACTCTCGTGTGTGCTAAAAATAGCACACATCATAAGATTCGGACGCTGCTTTGCGCGGTGTCGGCAATTGGACAAAAACAAGAACACCAAGAGAACTGCAGTATAACGGCATTCTCTGGCCCCTCTTCCCGCGCACTGCCGCTAAAGAGGGGCAATAAAAACTTTTCTTATCAGTAAAGTTTATATTCTGTGCACTGTTTAAAAGACATTTTGGTGCATAAATTATATACTGCATATTATTATTGTAAGAGATCTACACAGCAGCACTCTAAATAAAAATATCACTGCCGATTTTGAAAGACTGGGCTACGAAGTTCTCCATATCCATAATCCAAGCTCAAGGATAAATAAAGATGAAAAACTTAATATTTTTTTCATTAATATTAAGCCACGTACAAAAATAAACGATATTTATCAAATTAAGACTCTTTGCCACCAAATAATTACAATCGAAAGAATGCGAAAAACTAGTGCAATTGCACAATGTCGTCGATGCCAGGATTACGGCCACACTGCCAAATACTGCCGCCAACAGTACAATTGTTATCAGGAATTTCTTCGCCGATCAATGGAGCCTGCAAGGATGGAAAATAATCCAAATAGACACGTTCCCTTAAATGCACAGAAGGATTATGATATTTCTACAGCGCATCAGCAATTTCCTATCTTGAGGTCTGGTCGTAAACAAAGGGCTAACAGACAGACAACACAGCAACAGCCGCAGCTAACTCATCATCAGTCATTGATAGGCACTGGAAGAAATATAAATAATTATGCTGCAATAGTAAAAAGAAATCCTATTGCACTACATTGCAAATACGGACCTACTCAGCATCGTCTTCATAATCCTCTAGCGCATCAAATTCCTCAGCAAAATAGATTGAATAATCTGCAACAGAGCCCTAATGAATTCTAGGCAGTGCTGCAACAGCAGCAAGTACAGTTTCAACAGTGGCAACAGCAGCTCCATCAATAACAACAACAACAGTTCCTTGTGTGGTTGCAGCAGCAGCAACAAGAACAGCAGCAACATAACAGGCAAGTAAACCAACGTATTGGAAAGATTGAGAGTATAGTACTTGAGCTGACCAATATGATTAAGGATTTGACTGGGGAAAGACCAAATCTTCAGTCTCAAAGCAACGTTGCAGTTTCACAATGAATCCACTAAAGGTTATTATCTGGAATGCTAACGGCATTTCATCAAAAGCAAAAGAAGTTGAGCTCTTCGCACACAACAACAGCGTCGACATTCTTCTTTTAACGGAGATCAGGATTAAGCGTGGAGACACTATAAAAATATATGGATATGTCTACTATCCAGCTGTCAGACCATCACGAAATAATAACAGCGTTGGCGGAGCGGCGGTATTGGTGAGGACAACTCTTCGCCATTTCCCTCAAAGAGTCATTGAGACC
Organism: Drosophila anceps; assembly: GCA_035045945.1. Lineage (NCBI taxonomy): Eukaryota > Metazoa > Arthropoda > Insecta > Diptera > Drosophilidae > Drosophila > Drosophila anceps. Next base: position 7,000 of record JAWNON010000182.1, read on the forward strand.
CGTAACAAATGTTATCAGTAAAAGTAGCTACGGTCCTGGGAGAACTGGAGTTCAGCGCTATTTACTGCTACTACTCATCAACACACTTCGCGCTTGCGGCCAAAGGTATTTAGTTGGTGGCGATTGGAATTCCCGTCATTGGTTGTGGGGAGACACTTACAACTCACCTAGGGGACGCGAACTAGCAGAAGTCATCTCAGTTACTGGCTCTAAGATCCTTGCTACCGGATCACCAACCAGGTACCCATATGTGCCTCACCACACGCCTTCTTGCATAGACTTTGCCCTGTACCATGGAATACCGGATTCTCGAGCAACCATAACTCAGAGATGGGATCTGGACTCTGATCACCTGGCCCTAGTCATTAGTATTGAGACAGAAGGCATAAACGTTAACACAAGCCGGCCTCTAATCACCAAGCACACAGATCAGCTTCAATACAGCTGAATTCCAACCTAAACTCTGGTGAAGATATTGAGATGGCTATCAATAGCTTCACTGGAATCAGGTAGGTTCCACCTATGGAATGACAACAAGACAGACCAGAGAGCTTTTGTCGCAGAAAAGAAGACTTCGAAGACGCGCAATCAGATCGCAGGACCCATGGGACCGAATTTTATGAAACCGGGCTGCTAAGCAACTACAAAATGTATTGAGAGAACTTCGAAGCAAGAAGCTGGCTTCGCTTGATTATACAGTTGATGCTGGATACTCGCTTTGGAAGTTTACTATATCACTTAAGAGACAACCGTTTAGACAGGTACCAATCCGGTGTCCAAGCGGTGATCTCGCCAGGAACGAAGAGGAGCAAGTGAATTCGTTTGCGAAGCATTTAGAGGCCAGGTTCACGCCCTACGAATTTGCCACTGACGATCAGCTCAAAGAGACCACTGATAGTCTGCAGACACCTCTACAAATGTCTTTGCCCATTAAGGCAGTTAGGTTTGAGGAAATTACTGAAGTCATAAAGTCCCTGCCGATGAAGAAAGCACCTGGTTGTGACAGAGTTTGTAATGCAACGCTAACAGCTCTCCCTACTCGGGCGATCATCTTTATAGCTTTAATATTTAACGCTATGCAGAGGATGCAATTCTTTCCTTAGCAGTGAGACTTCTAGTAAAGCTCTTCTCGCTACATATGCAGACGACATTGCAGTGCTCTACAGCTGGAAATGCCGCACTGAGGCAGCAAACGAAGTGGAAAACTACCTGAATACACTGGCAGCCTGGTGTAAAAGATGGAATCTTATGATAAACCCACGGAAGACCACCAACCCATGCTTTACCTTAAAAACACTAATCAGCCACACCCCGCCTATACGGTTAGATGGAGTAACTTTGGACTAACCTTCGCAGGCAAAGTATCTTAGCATCACCCTTGACAAGTGCCTAACATTTGGTCCTCACCTAAAAGCTACGGCCAGGAGATGTGGGCAACGCATGCAACAACTGCGGTGGCTGATTAACAGACGAAGCACCATGTCACTGAGAGAAAAAAAAACAGCATTAAACGTGCAGCAGGTAGCTTATGTACTTATTTATGTGTTTGTGTTTATATAAAAAAAATTGTGAACTATATTGAATGACATGTACGCAACTTATAAAATTTCATCTTCCAGCTCGAATGTAGCTCTACAAATACATAAAGAGAACATCATTTGGTTAGTCCCCAAAAATTGAAAAATACTTATTTTTAACTCACAATTACCCAACGAGAATATTGTTATTCCCATAGGTTTTAGTATCATCGCAGACTATTTTCCAATCACATAAAGCTGGATACTTCTTGCTAATTCCATTAGTACATTTTGAAGCAGTTTGTCCTGATTGGTATATGGGCTCACTATATATGTTGTTATAGTCGTAATTACAAGTCAAAAGGAACTGGAATTTGTTAACAGTAGCATCCAAAAATGTGACACCTGCGCAACCTACTCGATGTACTCGATCCCCAACCAGCATAGTGAAGTGACCAATCTTTTTTCTGGATGTACATTGCGTTGAATAAATAAATTTTCATGTGAAATGTAATGCTAGTTAGCTTACCCTGCTGGGTGACGCTGATAGCTGTCAATAAATGATTGATTAGCATCTTTATATTCTCGGAACCAGCTAATTACAAAGGACTTCATCCGCCGCGAATGAGACTTGAATTTACGACCAATCCAGAAGTATCCAATATTTTGTCCACTAATTTTGAACCTGGGCGAATTCCGACAGTCGTCATGTGCTAACTGGCAGCGTTTGGCATGTAGTGACGCCATCGCCTCTAGCTCCGCATCCCACCTTAGAAGTGGCATATTTGAGGCGGATTCGTACCCAGAGAGTTTTCCTTCGGCAACTCTGTTGCGCACTAAATTGTGCATGTCCAATAGAAGCTGGCGGCGACGTGTGCTCATGTTAAGCAGCTTTGGAATTGGGCCACAGCTTTGCCCAAATGTGCCATTATTTGCGCAGGCAATGTTTGGCAATTGCAGCACATGGCTGCCATTAAATATTTCGCATAGGGACGGTGTACAATAATCAGGCGGCATGACAGTTGTTGAGTCTGCTTGAAACTTGCTGAGCTGCATTATTAACTGAGCTGCAACGCACAGTAAAAAAATCATGAACTTAGATAATCTTCGCATTACGACAGCTAACTAGCTACTGAGCTTCGATTAAACGTAAATATACTTTTATGCGATGTGAACAGCCAAAGCTCATGTTAAACTCAAAACCTGATCGCCTCGCTACATTAATTTATACCCCGTACACCTTAAGAAGTAAAAAAAAATAGGGAAAACGGGCTTTATGAAAATGATTGTTATACAAAAAACCACAGCTTCACATAAATTTAAAAAATGGTCAATATTTTCGGAGTTCACGATATCAATGAAAAACAAGTAAGAATATTGCAGTGGGGGCTACTGACTGCATAATATTCATTCATGGTCCAAAATGAGTTAAATCTGTTTTGGTAAATGGGCCCTAGTTATAAAACATTACAAAATATAGTTTTTCCGGTTTGACACATCAAAAGTAATCAAGTCGTTAAATTTTAATTTTTTAATTGTAAAAATGTATTTATGTGCTTCTTTTGCTTCCAGTTCTAAGACTATGGAGATTTAAACTTTTGCTGTTTACCACCATATGTTTTTTCAAGTCTCTAGTACTTTAAATAACATGGTTTCTGTGATACTGAAAATAAAATTTTACGATTTATACAATTTAAAAATTTTAACATCAGACGCAAGTAACCAAGAGCATATATTCATTTAACTTCGTGAATGAGTATAATTACTATTCACTATTAAGAATTTTTTTAAGTCGTAATGTAAATTTCTTACGAAAAAAATATTTTAGGTTTAGACTGTTATAATAACTAGTTAAGAACATATCTGCGTGAGTATGTTCTTATTCGTGTATATGCAGATTCAACTATATATTAATCAAGCACTCCCGACCAGATCACTTCTATTTATTTTTATTTAAATGTCATCAAAGAAGTTATATGTAAAAACTCTGTATTTGCTTCTACTACAAATATAAGTACTGACGTTATTTAAGAAGGAAGAAAGGAGACAGCTAAAATATTATAACAGTAGTACTAAATACAGGGCATTTGAAAATCAGTCCATTGACACTTAATAATTAATAATATACAATAGAAACTTCTGTTGCAAGTTTATTTTCTTGTATATAACGCCTAGGTATTCACTTTTATACTTTACTGATATGTTGCACTTAATTTGTGAACCGGTTTGGTAGCTGTTAATAGCCTACAGTTCTTCACTGGTCATAACCAAATTACTATAATTATCTGTGCAAAATATGCCTGTTTCAAGACAAAAACCAACAAGTAGCGCTGTGGGAATGGAACTGGTTACCAGCTGTTATAAAGCTATGATAAAATGACGGTAAAACAATATTTTTAAATAGAATTTGAATAGGAGTCATCAAGAGTGATTAAGTCTGATAATTGTTTTTGAACAACAAAAACTAGAAAAATATTTAATAATTTGGAAAAATCTTGCAAAAAAAAATAGTAGATATGCGGCATATGTCTATACTTTGCCGTGATTTGTTTAAATGTATTTTCAGTCGATCGTTCCTTTTTATACCCTGAACCCATGGAAAATGGGAAAACAGGGTATAATGGTTTTGTTAAAGGTATGTAACAGGCAGAATGAGGCGTGGCCTCTGTATTACCGAGTGTATTTTAATGAAATTTTCAGCATATGATATAATAAAATTTCACTTTCAATATTTGCTTTATTTCCATATTATTATGTTTTTCTGAAAACTAGCTTATATAAATTTCAGAGCCATGACTTATCGTTTTATCTATGCAGCTGAGATATTATATTTAAGGAATAGTTCATTGGACAATGTTTAATTTTTGGGTTGTAAAAGAAAATGGGCGAAAACCTTTCGATGTGACTTTATACTAACTTAATACTACAAATGTAGGCACTTTAGGGTTTACTATACAATAGAATATTGGGACAAATACCTGTCAGCCCATATCTTGAGCAAAATATGATTTTGTAATTGTAAAATTAGTGGTTCCGAAAGAAATGAGTTTATCAATCGTTTTAATTTTAGCTATTTTATGATTAGATTATATATCACCATATCGTAGTAAATTATGGATTATTTTAAAATATTTTTTTTTAGCAACTTGGAGTTGCCATTAATGGGTTATTGCTGAGATATTCCACATTTCAGCTCCCTATATTATCTTTAGTATGATAATAGATTTATAAATTGTTATCTTGTTTTTGATTGAGAGTTTAGAATTACCGTTTATAAATGGATATAGCATACAAAAAGTCTTGTTAATTTTGTCTCTGGTGGTACTTACTTAACGACTAAATATATTTTTTTTTTTTAATTCTTAAATATTTAACAAATTTCTCCTAAGAGAGCCGATCTGTTGGAGATCTGTAGTAAGTAGAAAACATGGCTTTCGTTTTTTGGTAAAAAATAAAGGTTTGGCTTTATTAACATTGAGTTTAATTTTCGCAAACCAAAGAGAAATTTTAAAAAATCAATAGAGGGCAATATCGTCAGCAAAGATTAATGCTTCGCAACTTGTAATCCTGGGTAGATCAAAAGTGGTAAATGTCGTATAGAATAGACCCGACGACAGATCTCAGAAGGAATCCGGCGCAAATGTGGTTTTTAATACCCTGAACCCATTGAAAACAAGAAATCATGATATTACAGTTTTGTTAAAAGGGAGAAGGAGGCGAATGAGACCCCATAAAGTATATATATTCTTGATCAGGAAGAGCTGAGTCGATTTAGATATGACTGTCTGTCTGTCCGTATGTATGAACGCATCGATCTCAGAACCTACAAGAGGTAGAGACTAGCTTGGTCCGAGTATAGCTCGCGCAGATCGATCGTTAATATTGTTAATGTTGTATTAATGTAACCTATGTTTATTAGCATACTTTATTATACTAGTATATACTTTTTATACGAGTATACTTTATTCGTTTATTATGCAAACACGTCTGCAACTAGATTCCTTTTTATTTTTAATGTATACAACACACACATACGCATATAGATATACATATAAGTATATATATAAACAAAGAAATTGAAAGAAACAGGCGCTTGACAGTTCCTTGGAGAAGCTATTTACAAAAGTTGCTGAACATAATTTCGATCTACTCGCGGGTCTACATCACTACATCGCGACGCACAATCTTTGCTTTGCTTGGGGTAGAGGAGCCGGCAGCTGCCTGCTGTCTGTAGGCATCGCTATGCACCGAAGACGTGGACGAGGAGTAGTCAATGTGGCTGCCCGCTTGCGATTGCTCCTGGCGTTTCAAAAAACTATCGGCTATCGCGCGATCCAAACCTGTATATTGAAAATTTGGAGCACCATCCAACACATCTGCCTCGGACTTACGGCGCTGACGGCGATTTACATTTGACTTGCCAGTGGCACGACGACGTCGTCGCTGCCCATTCAACTCTGCTGACTTGGTGCTCTTATGGGTGCGATAGGTACCCGTTAAGCTAACTGGATGGGCATAGAGTACAGACCCGGGTCTCATATGGGGCAGCGTCATGCCTCGATACTGCGATGTCGGCACCGGCAGCAGCATGCTACCTCCAAGGCCGGGTGGTGCGGGAGGCATTCGAGTGGGCGGTGGCGGCGGCATCTGTTACAAGTTCATGATTGGATTATTCATAAATATTTACCTATCACTATGATCATTTACCCCATTGCCGGCAGCTGTGGCTGGTATGAGCATGATGGAACATGATGGGGGCGTCAGCTTGCGCACTGATTGCTGCGGGGGGTGTTATGGTGCCCATATGCGTGGCATACATCCACATGGCTGCCAGTTTTTCGTTGCTTACCTAAACAGAATGATGAGAGAACATTTTACAGTTGAAGCTATTTCTATTGCTTCTTGTCTAACCTCTTCGCAGTCATTTAACGACATAACTTTAATGTATTGATCCACCTTTTGTTGATCCAATGCAATACCCGATGAGTTTGACTTTATGATCACATCGTGTAGTTCACTATGTTGTGATCTGCAAGTAAATAAATTGAAATATAATATAATATATGTCTATTGCAGTTTTATCTATTTTTTTAATTTAAGTAGCGTGTCGCGTCATTTATATGTTAAATCTGTGTGCGCTATCGCACAACAAGTATCGGTATTATTACGATAGTTCGATACATATTTCTGAACGCATTGTCCGCCTCTTATTGCATAGCAGCTGTCGGTTCCTCTATTGTTTCTCATACAACTTCGTTAGAAAGAGAAAATTTTAAATCGGCTTTAGTACATACTGATATTATCGTGGTCAGTGCTAAGCGCTTTCTTTAATTGATTACGAACTAATTCGGTGTATCGGTGCGGGGCACCCAGAAACATCAACAATCAAAGTATTGATTTTTACAACAGTACAGACAAAACAAATAAATGGGCACATCTTTTTTTCTTTTGGCCGGCGGATGAAAAGCAAATCAAATTGATTGATAACGTTGCTGCTGCTTGTGTACGATAGTATTCGACAGTCGTCGCATTCGAAACATTAAAAGTAAACAACAAACTGGAAAAAAAAACATTTCACATTCAATAAATAACAAAGTACGAAAAACACTTCAGCCGATAGTTGTCAAACAGCAATCGATATCAAAGTTGTCGCAATCGATTCCTAATCAAAGCACACAAAGAAAACAAGGAGATAAACCAAATCCAAAGCTAGTTACGCTTTGTTTATTTCCGTTTCAATTGTATTTGAAAATACATTACCAGCCGCTGTTTAAGATAACAGCGGAGTAGGGGCATAACACAATTGACGAACTGCAATCAAAACATACAGCATCCAGTATCATATCACAGCTAGCTGTGTTGAACGCATTTTAAGCATCCAGAGTCGCTATGATGCAATACTGCTTCGTCCCATGCTTCCATCTGGCTCTTTGGATGGCGGAATTTTCAAGGCCAACAACTTTACATAATGCATCTGTTGTTGACCGGACATTCCGCATTTCATATTGGTTTAGTGACAGACCACCGGCGCTAGCGCTAGACAGACCACCGCTAAAGCAGATCAATTTTACGAACACATTTTTCTAATGGTGTCGAAGAGGCAGATTGGCCTATAAGAAGATGGCTCCTCCAGTGGTTTCCCAACCATGGGTAGTAATACCAAGCCTTGGATCTTCCAGGTTGCGGGGAAGGTCTCCTGTGTTATGCATTTGCTGTATAATTCGGTAAATGTTCTCGGGTGCAAGGAAATGGCTAGCTTTAGCGCACGGTTTGGAGTCCAAATCGGCTCTGGGGCAGAGTTGGATCTAAGACTTTTGGCAGCTACTAAAATTTCGTCGTCCGTAGCTACTGGTCTTACAGTGGGGAGGCTCACTGAGAAAGACATCTATGCATTTTTCCCATGTAGTGTGCTCTAATAGTGACCCATATTTCCTCACCTAAAACAGGAACCTTTTAGGTGGCAGGAAGGAGGCATTTGAAGGAGGCTGTTCTACTACCCATCCCACTCTTATCTTTGCCAACTCGATCAGAGCTCTGGTGTTTGCAACTGGCAGAGCAGTAGCTCATTGTTGTCCACCAAAAGCTGGTTGAAGCGACTTGATCACATCAATGGAAATCGAGTTGTCTTTCATTGTCTCATTCATCCAGATCGCAAATCTCAAAGTGCACCAATTCGCTAAGTGATTTTACTGCTGCACGGACGCCCAAGGCCTTGCCTAAAGCTTCGTGAAGCTCCTCAGCGCTATGCCCCGGCTTCCTCCTTAACTACAACAACAACTCCCCCTTTGCTGTCTTATTAATACCCTGAACGTCCATACTCAAATGTCTTAAACTTGAGTCACTTTTAAGTACCCACAACATGTCCGCATAGCTGCAACCATCTACACCAGAGGTCGCAATTAAGTCTACTATGGGTAGTTTTTGCAGTGGTTTGCGTCCTTTGACCACTAGCCAGCTGTCCGAGGTTGTCTGTCCGAGCTCGTCTGCCTGGTTGGGATTTGCAGGAGCAGCCCGTAGAGCCATTGGCTCCTTTAGGGATGCGCTTTGCTTTTTGGGTCCCGGCTTCTTTGAGGGAGTCCTTCTCTGCTCTGATACAACTTCCTCGAACGCTTGGGCGTATTGTTGCCTGATAGGACAAAATTGATCGCTGTTTTTGTCTGCTCAATAGCTTTCTGCTTTTTTCGGGGCTGTCTGCAATTCTCAGTTTTTAACTGTGCGGTTTCAGAGCATCTCCGACAAACTGGCTAGCTCTTCCCCATCAAGACATTTATATTCCGCTGACCCCCAAATAGTGCTGACAAATCCTCTAGGGCAACTCTTATCTGGTCTATCACCTTCTTCAGTGTATTTGGTGCCTGGCACTCGACAACTGGAGACTGACTAGACACAGCCGACTGCTACAACGCTAACGTAGCGGAGGTGATCGTGCAGCTCGTCCTCCACCCTGGTTAAAAAAATCCTTGTTAAAAATTGGTCTGGAAGCTTCAATTAAACTTGGAGACCTGTAAACTTAAGACTCAGTTTAGATGCGGTGTGAGGCTGAAAGTATGCACTACTTTCGATAGCTGCAACTTCGCTTCAGAAGTTAGGTTGCTGTCTTTGCTAAGACTACAATCACTAACCATACAACACATAGACTAGACAAGTAGAACAAGCGTTTTCAGCGCATAGTAAAGCCGTATGACGAACCAATCAACTTCGTATTTGCTCGTATCGGTCGCTTATCGCTTCAGGCAGTGAAAATATTGTCCGGCATAGTCAGTGCGCTACGAGCGATCAACCGAAATGGTCAAATTCTCATACGGAGGATGACTGTATGCTATTTTTCCTTGCTCTCTCTCTCTCTCTCTGCTCTCTCAAATATATATGTATGTACATATATATGTATATGTATGTATGCACAAGCAGCAGCAGCTCACAAAAATTCAAATTTGTTCGCCCAGAGATCGCATTTCTGCCCTTTCGAGAGAAGAGTATACCAAACTGCTGAAAGCGTTTGCCATGCTCATGCAAATTGTTCAGATTTTTATTATTATTTGTGTGAAGGGTATGAAAACGTTGATGCGCATGAAGAATATGTTTTCGCGACGAGCATGCACACACACTTACAGTCCTTTGCCTATATGTATTAGCATTTGTGTGCCTGTGTGCGAAACTCTATTCTTTCTGCTTGTGGAACCCAGCGTTCGATGTTGCTTGACCTTGCGAATTGCATACACACATTTGCATACATATGTGTGTGTATGAGTGATGATAGAATTTTTCGAGTGTGTCACGATTCAGTAGTTTGATAATTTTTGAATTGTAGAGTGACTGTCAAATAAGCATTTACGAACTGCAAGTCATTTGTTCAATCTTGTATATTTCCAAATCCACTTTATGCATATTTACATGCGTACATGCATTCTTATAATTGCATAATATGCGCTGAAAACGCTTGTTCTACTTGTCTAGTCTATGTGTTGTATAGTTAGTGCTACAATTCACCAGAGTTTGATGAGCAACTGATTGTCCGCTGCAGTTTCCAGCACTACTAACAGCTGTTAGAGTAAATACACCTGCTTGCTTATTTTGTTGTGTTGTATGGTTAGTGGTGCTACATAGACATATTTGAATATATCGATGATTATTTTTTCGAGTTAGATGTGGAAAATTATTTAATTATTAATAATTTAAATAAATGAATACAATAAAATGAAATCAATGCCTTAATGAATGAGTTAAAATGTATATAAACAGATTATGTTTACAATTAGTGTGTATACATTTCCGGTCAGTATCTTAATTTTTATAATTTGTGTTAAAATTTTTGGTATTTTGACCACTGTGCATTGTAAAGTTAGATACATATGCATGTATATACACATATACATACATTTAATGCTATACATACATATGTACATATGTATGTATATACGCATCAACCGGGGCTGCAAATCAAAACAGAACCATTAATTATTTACATTTATTAATGAAATTTGTGAAGAGTTTGTAGATGGCGTGTGGATTAGTTATTGGCCAAGCGGTTGCCAGGAGGTGATTCTGGTTGCCAGGCAATGGTGCGGTCAAATAGCTACCGTAAACAAAAAGCGAAGCCAACAGGAGAGCCACAACAAATAAATTGGAACGTGTGCATAATTTTGTAGGAGTCATCGCATACTTAGAAGAGATTGTATGAAGTAAGCAAAATGTCATTCAAGGATGTGCGTGGTAAGTGGTTGTAATTGATGGTTATATTGTCCTTGGCTTTGATGCTCTTGTTCTTCAGACTTGAGCGAGCATCTCAAGTTGCTGGGTTTTCCGCGGGTCTTTCCGCTTCAAGCGCTAGCTACTCAGCACGGCAACCTGGCCAGTTTTCACATTTTGGCCGAGCTGGTACAATGGCTTTCTGGGCTACTGGAGCCGGGCGCTGTGCTGGCCGGAAGCGTGGAAACGGAGGAACAGCGTGTGCTGCTCATACGAACCGCCACCGAATTCTTTGTGGCAAAGGCGGCCATAAGGCTGAATCCGCGCAAACTCTATGCCGCAGCGGCTGTTAGCGCCACGGAGCTGCAGAAGATAACGCGCCTGCTGATTATGCCCACTCAGACGGAGGAAGAGGACGAGGATAAGGATGAGGAGCGAGAGCTATTTTGCAGTCTCAATCAAATAGATATTGGAGACAAGATGGATGAGCTGCGTCGAGCTCGTGACCTATCCTCGGATTTAACACAGCGCGGCGCTGGCCTCTTTGAACTGCTGTCCAAGGAGCTGGTCAACAAGGAAATGCGTGTCACCCAGGTGCAACGACCAATGGAGCTGCTCAGCGTGGAGCGCACCATGAAAAATGCCATCCAAGTCAGCCAGCTGAAGCTGCAATCCAGTCGTGCGCAGCTGGAGAATGCACGCGTCGAACTTAATGCGCTCAACTCCAAGCTGCTGCGCAAGCGAGCAGAGCTCGAACGGACCAAGCAACGGCTGGAGGCACTCCAAAAAATTCGGCCCGCCCACATGGCAGAGTTTGAAGAGTACGAAAAGGAGCTACAGCAATTATTCCAGCGCTATTTTCTACGACTTCATGTCCGTGATGCGCTGCGCACTCAACTGGAGGCGCGCACCAAGCGACGTGGCACGCCCATCTCATCGCCTCTGCTGCAGAAGCCCACAGAAAGCTCGATGCCATTTATACCAGAGGGCCTGATCGAGGACGATGACGACGATGACGAAGATGGTGATAATGACGAGCAGATGTGTGGACTACCACACGAAAGCTCCTTTGGCCTGGACTCAGAAATACCCGACATACGCGACGAAGATCTAATGCTACAGAGCAGTACAGCCAATGGTGGCTCAGACACGGCGGCACCAAGCAAGCGTCCCGGGACGGCCACCTCTCGCAAACGTCCCACCACTAAACGCAATCGCCGAACTACAGCAACGGCATCTGCAGCGACCTCAAGCGGAGCACCACCCACACGAAACTTACGGAATGGGCCAAGCTGCAGCATGCTGAATCGCCACGGAGATGATGACAGCAGCTTTGGCAGCTCCGACAGTGAATTGGATGTGGCCGATATTATGGGTATGGCCGCCGGCATAGGCGACGAAGATTGTGAGTATAAGGCGGAAGCGCATGTCATCATAACATCAATTGATATCTTATCATTTTTATTACCTGCTCCCTACTTCCGAATCCTCCTCCAGTCGATCTGAACTCTATCGATGACATTAGCATATCAAAGCTAACCGGCGAGCTGCCACTGCGCCCCAAAACGGCGAGCAAGCCAGAACCCAACAGCGACGAGGACTTTTAGACAGGCGATCTTATGAACTGATTTAACAATCGATATACCCCTAATGTACCATACATGAATGATTGATATAGCATTCATGAGTTTTGTATTTTTGATGCACGATTAACATAACATTGATGTACAATTTTTGTACTATTGGTGTACAAAAGATGTACCATAGCACCATTGATGTACTAATTTAGCATTGCTACCCCATTGAGGTGCTAGATATCCACCATTAACGTGACATTGGTGTGCCGTCAATCTACCATTGATGCATCATTAATGTATCGTTAATATTGTTAATGTTGCATTAATGTAACCTATGTTTATTAGCATACTTTATTATACTAGTATATACTTTTTATACGAGTATACTTTATTCGTTTATTATGCAAACACGTCTGCAACTAGATTCCTTTTTATTTTTAATGTATACAACACACACATACGCATATAGATATACATATAAGTATATATATAAACAAAGAAATTGAAAGAAACAGGCGCTTGACAGTTCCTTGGAGAAGCTATTTACAAAAGTTGCTGAACATAATTTCGATCTACTCGCGGGTCTACATCACTACATCGCGACGTACAATCTTTGCTTTGTTTGGGGTAGAGGAGCCGGCAGCTGCCTGCTGTCTGTAGGCATCGCTATGCACCGAAGACGTGGACGAGGAGTAGTCAATGTGGCTGCCCGCTTGCGATTGCTCCTGGCGTTTCAAAAAACTATCGGCTATCGCGCGATCCAAACCTGTATATTGAAAATTTGGAGCACCATCCAACACATCTGCCTCGGACTTACGGCGCTGACGGCGATTTACATTTGACTTGCCAGTGGCACGACGACGTCGTCGCTGCCCATTCAACTCTGCTGACTTGGTGCTCTTATGGGTGCGATAGGTACCCGTTAAGCTAACTGGATGGGCATAGAGTACAGACCCGGGTCTCATATGGGGCAGCGTCATGCCTCGATACTGCGATGTCGGCACCGGCAGCAGCATGCTACCTCCAAGGCCGGGTGGTGCGGGAGGCATTCGAGTGGGCGGTGGCGGCGGCATCTGTTACAAGTTCATGATTGGATTATTCATAAATATTTACCTATCACTATGATCATTTACCCCATTGCCGGCAGCTGTGGCTGGTATGAGCATGATGGAACGTGATGGGGGCGTCAGCTTGCGCACTGATTGCTGCGGGGGTGTTATGGTGCCCATATGCGTGGCATACATCCACATGGCTGCCAGTTTTTCGTTGCTTACCTAAACAGAATGATGAGAGAACATTTTACAGTTGAAGCTATTTCTATTGCTTCTTGTCTAACCTCTTCGCAGTCATTTAACGACATAACTTTAATGTATTGATCCACCTTTTGTTGATCCAATGCAATACCCGATGAGTTTGACTTTATGATCACATCGTGTAGTTCACTATGTTGTGATCTGCAAGTAAATAAATTGAAATATAATATAATATATGTCTATTGCAGTTTTATCTATTTTTTTAATTTAAGTAGCGTGTCGCGTCATTTATATGTTAAATCTGTGTGCGCTATCGCACAACAAGTATCGGTATTATTACGATAGTTCGATACATATTTCTGAACGCATTGTCCGCCTCTTATTGCATAGCAGCTGTCGGTTCCTCTATTGTTTCTCATACAACTTCGTTAGAAAGAGAAAATTTTAAATCGGCTTTAGTACATACTGATATTATCGTGGTCAGTGCTAAGCGCTTTCTTTAATTGATTACGAACTAATTCGGTGTATCGGTGCGGGGCACCCAGAAACATCAACAATCAAAGTATTGATTTTTACAACAGTACAGACAAAACAAATAAATGGGCACATCTTTTTTTCTTTTGGCCGGCGGATGAAAAGCAAATCAAATTGATTGATAACGTTGCTGCTGCTTGTGTACGATAGTATTCGACAGTCGTCGCATTCGAAACATTAAAAGTAAACAACAAACTGGAAAAAAAAACATTTCACATTCAATAAATAACAAAGTACGAAAAACACTTCAGCCGATAGTTGTCAAACAGCAATCGATATCAAAGTTGTCGCAATCGATTCCTAATCAAAGCACACAAAGAAAACAAGGAGATAAACCAAATCCAAAGCTAGTTACGCTTTGTTTATTTCCGTTTCAATTGTATTTGAAAATACATTACCAGCCGCTGTTTAAGATAACAGCGGAGTAGGGGCATAACACAATTGACGAACTGCAATCAAAACATAAAAACTACAGCAAGCTCGCCACGTCAGTGGGGGTGAGCGAGAAGCAGTACCAGCAAAGTGCACCTGCGAGTGAGACACACCGCCAGAGCGTTAGCAAACAGATTCTGTGGAAACTTCTCACTCCCCCAACAATGTTGAATAACTTTAAAAACCGCTTCATATCGGCCATGGAGCCAGATCTGAGCTCTGCCGACCTGTTGCCAGACAAGTTTCCCTATGGACGGCCTCCATTCCTACAGCTGCTCACTGCCGACGAATTACGTGCTTCTGCCAATCATAATGTTAGACCGATTATTGTACCGCGCGACTTAAACTTATTGCCCTGGGGCACTGGCTATGCCGAGTGCATCAACTCTGGGAAATCCAAATGGAACGAGGACCAGGCTGCTTTCTGTCGGTAAGTCACAACAATGTTATCCCAAATATTGAGATCTCAAAAAATTTATATATAGAAACTTATATATATATATATATATATATATATATATATATATATATATGTATGTATGTATGTATGTATTTATATATATATATATATATAAATAAATAGACGAACTATATTGTCATTTTGCTTACAGGCATGTTCTTACGGATCCAGAAAAGAAGCATCCCGATCTGCCCTACACTTATTTTGGCATTTTCGATGGCCACGCTGGATACGGGGCCGCATTGGCTGCCTCTCATCAATTTCATGATATACTACACGAAATGCTGGTGGACTGCAGCGAGCTGTTGCTGCCACGCGGTGAAGACAGCGACAACGGCAAAGCGAACCTAAATCCGACATTCCCGCATCCCACTTACTTTCAGCGTCGGGTCAGCAGGGATGAACTGATAATTGGCGCTCTTGAGAGCGCCTTCTTCCACATGGATTGGCTTATAGCACAGGACAGGAATTATTACCGCGATGCGGGTGGCTGCACTGCCTGCGTCGCGCTCTTCATTGATGGCAAAATGTATGTAGCTAATGCTGGCGATAGTCGTGCTGTGCTCTGTCAGCAACGAGCGGGAGCTAGAGTTGCAGTTAGCGTAACCAAGTCAACAACTGAACCCAATCTAATTGAGCCGATAGATGGCGGAAACAGTTATCCGACGGCCTATTCTGCCGATCATACGCCGGAAACAGAACGTGAACGTTTAATGAACGTAGCTCGCTTGAAACCGCAGCTGATGGGCCAACAATATGTGGCCATGGAGTATGCAAAGCGGCCACATATGACAGACATGGGCAAGCGTATACTCTGCCGCCAGGGCACCATGAAAGGCTGGTCGTACAAGACGCTAACGCGCAATGATCTACGCATACCTGTGGTTAATGGCGAGGGTAAACGCAGCCGATTGCTGGGCACGCTGGGTGTGACTCGTGGCTTTGGGGATCACGATCTATTGGCCATTAATACGGGCGTACAAATAAAACCATTCCTAACGCCACATCCCGATGTGCGACAGCGTGATCTTAGTCAGGTTGTTAGCATACCCGATGAACATAACGAGGATGGTGATTATGGCGTACTCGTAATGGCCACTGATGGGCTCTGGGATGTGTCCGAAAATGATGCCGTCTCACGCACCGTCTTCCAAATGCTGTCGCGTTACCCCAAGGAGAGGCATCGCTACACAATGGCGGCCCAGGAGCTGGTGGCACGTGCCCGTGGAAAAATCAATGATTCAGGTCATTGGCGATTGGCGGACAGCAAAGCAGCGGCTACAGTCGATGATATTTCAGTGATTGTGATTCCAGTTTACCAGTATTACAAAGAACATATTGAGTGGACGCACAACGATACGCGTGAACTGGAGAGGCGTCGGCGCAAGGCAGCCGAAGACAATATGGCACAGGAAGCAGTAAATGCGCTCAATGACATTGTAGCTGAAGAGGCGCACGTTGTGGAAGAGCAACTGCCACAACCACATGCACAACAGCATCAAGTGGTTGCACAGGTAGAACAGGCGCCGGCGGTACTGAAGCAAGAACAGGAAGGGCAGAAGGAGGATCAGCGTAAGCAACTGGAACCAGAGGAAACCCTTGTTGTGGAACTAAGTGATAACACGCCGGTTCAAGCGCGCCTCGAAACAGTCAGCGAGACGCTGCAGCAGATACAGCTGGATGCACGTGCAAAAGGTATATATGGAGCTCAACAAATATCTTAATAACTTAACTCAATCTTTAATTTTTTGCAGCCACATTAGAGGTTACAACAGCAACAGAAACAACATCAGCTGTAACAACAACGACATCAAATAAGCAACGCAATAATCGCAAAGGGAAAGGCAACAAGCAGTAGAGAATTCGGTAATCGATTAGCAGGATCCACAGCAGCGTGTCTTTACTAAATGCTATATAGAACATAAAATATATATATATATATATATATATATATATATATATATATATATATATATATATATATATATATATATATATATATATATATATATATATATATATATATATATATATATATATATATATATATATATATATATATATATATATATATATATATATATATATATATATATATATATATATTATATATATATATATATATATATATTTCCGAGGTACGAAATACAGAAAATTCTTCTGGACAAGTACATAATTAACTACGTATACAGAGAAGAATTTCAGTTTTGTTAAAGAACGTGCATTGTACAATAATTTAGTGTATGAATTGACTTGTGTTTTTACT
This sequence comes from Drosophila anceps, assembly GCA_035045945.1. NCBI lineage: Eukaryota > Metazoa > Arthropoda > Insecta > Diptera > Drosophilidae > Drosophila > Drosophila anceps. The sequence goes on from JAWNON010000182.1 coordinate 24,225, forward strand.
TTTAATTTTTTTTTTTTTTTTTTTTTGGCGTAATTCATATATCTCAAATTATGTATAAATGCTGATGTATTCTTATAATTAATTCTAATCAAGAGGCGCATATATAAGGCAAACTAAACAATAAAAAAAACTGCAAAAAGTCTAAAAATGATGTATTAAAATTGACGCTAACTAAATTTAAAAATATAAAAGAAAGTAAATAATTCATTCCAAAACCAAAAATGTAATAGTATTTGACTAATACAATAAACTATAGTTAAATAGCGTAAAATCTAAGACAAGGCCGCATATACTCAAAATAAATTTGTTGCTTATACTATTTAAAAGGTAGGTCGTATGTCACATAAGAAGCCAAAGTGTGGTCTAGATAAGAAGTAGTGCTATCATTTCCTATCAATTTCGCTTCAAATACCGATAAGAAATTTATTTTTTTTAAGAGGCTAAACTTTGCTATGTACTGAGTAATTTTTTCATTTTATTTATATCATTTTTTTATGATATATTCAAATTTGTTTTTTATTTGAGTTCATATTTTATTCAATGAATTTTACAAGAATTTAGAATCATTTAATTACAATTAAAGTGGTTTCTTATACACTTTTTGGAAGCTATAAAAATCTTCTAAGAATATATATATATATATATATATATATATATATATATATATATATATATATATATATATATATATATATATATATATATATATATATATATATATATATATATATATATATATATATATATATATATATATATACATATATATATATATATATATATATATATATATATATATATATATATATATATATATATATATATATATATATATATATATATATATATATATATATATATATATATATATATATATATATATATATATATATATATATATATATATATATATATATATATATATAGATCTTCAACTGTATATGAGATTGTATGTGTACGTATGTGCACAGCATTTTGTAACAAACCGTTTCATTTTTTCAGCATCACCTTACTAACATTGTATATTTGACTATATATATATAATATACATAATACATATGTATGTATATAATTTATATTTTGACAGCACACGATAGGGTCTTAAAGCAGTCATACAATTTGCAAAGTTTTTAACTAACATTTATTACTGTTGTGTTGTGTTTAGCATAGGTTCAGTGGCACAGCGCAAACATCTTTTACACCGAATACGCGCCCCATCAATTGGATGAGGTATTTCCGAACCCAAAATAAAAGAAAAAACCAACATACTATACATGTATGTGTTAACACTAAGCATTTGATATACTTTAGTTAATATTATCCCTTCTAAAATCCATTACGCTATAATAGATATACATACAATGTTTAACGAGTTTCCTGAATGCATAGTTCGAATGTTGCATTAAAACTATTATTGTATTAATTGATTTACATCATCTGCGTTTTATGTTTTATCAGATTTTATGGTATTTGAGTTACGACCCAATTTTTTTGCTTTGCTCATTTTTTGTTGCATAAATGAAAGTTTTAAATGAAGCAAGATATTAAATTAAAAGAAAATGTCCACAGGGTGCTACATAGTTTCCTGTCAAACGTGAGAAATGTGTTTTTGGTGGAATATCAGAAGTTTAGAAAGCATGAAGTGAACTTTACTAAATTCTTATAATTACGGAAGGAACATATAAATATATGATTAAAAACAAATGTTTCATAATTTTGGCGTTGTACTAGCTGTGCGTCGCTTTTTCCCCTTTTATGTTTGTCTTGCAAAAAAAAAAGAGTCGCGAAAAAAGGTTAGAGGATGTATTGCTTAAGAGTTATCAATAAATGGGTGATTAATGCAAGATAATTCAAACAAGTTCTTCATCGCCTTTTAAATATCTCCGTTTGCTAAAATTAAGCTAGCTTTTAAATTAGCTAGTGCTTCACCTGGAGCCTTATTAAAAATAAAAAAAAGTATATCTTTTTGACCCCACCAAAATATCAACTATTTCTGCATAAGTTTTCTTTAAATTTAACATTAAAATCAAATAATTATATTTGAATACTACTAATATGACCCACTTTGAAGCCTCCATATCACTCCATACTTTCTTTCATGGAATTCAAAATAGATATTGAAGTCTGCCTCTTTGGTGAATTCTATTAGATTCGTTCATCCATTTGCTCAATTACTATATATATAAATAAATATATAAATATATATATATATATATATATATATATATATATATATATATATATATATATATATATATATATATATATATATATATATATATATATATATATATATATATATATATATATATATATATATATATATATAATACTAGTCATAGTAATAATATTTTAGGCTGCTTTATGATCGTGACCATACAAATATGCTGTCCCATGTACATGTACATGTACTATATATATGAATGTATTCAGTGTACAATTACATATAACAAAGTACATATGTAGCTTTTATTCAGTTTTCTTGTGTTATTAATGTATAAGCGAACAAGTTGCATTTGGAATCAGATTTTATTTTCAAATTGTAACTATGGAGATTCCAAGCAAATTTCAACTATTAAATATAACAAAGTAGTTCAAATTATCTCGTATAGTACTAATACAATTATACTTTAGTCATATCATACATGCAATATGCTTTTATCTACATTTTACTATGCACAAAAGCATATAACTTTGATCATTCGACATTCTCAAATTTTGCGCACACAACGATAAATTGCTCGTTAAAATTGTTTTCAAAATTAAAAATTTGCATAAAATACAATTAATCGAGTCCCACACAGAAGAATTTGCATATAGTGATATGCCAATTTATGTTAAGGCAAGAATAGTAAATTTGAGTCATCCAAGCCCGTTTCTTCATCAGCTTTCTTTTTTGTCATTTTTTTTTGTGTTTTCTTAATGGTTTTTTTTTGGCTTTTTGTTTTAAATAAGAGTAGCAATGCGTTATCACGCATTTTATATATATATATATATATATATATATATATATATATATATATATATATATATATATATATATATATATATATATATATATATATATATATATATATATATATATATATATATATATATATATATATATATATATATATATATATATATATATATATATATATATATATATATATATATATATATATATATATATATATATATATATATATATATATATATATATATATATATAATGTAATTATATGCTATTCCAATTTGAATTTTATCTATATAATGTTTGAATTAATTGCGAATGTTTCTCAGAGAGTCGGAGACACTGCAGATAGATCGCATAGATTTACATTTACATAGTTACAATATACGATGCACCTCTGCTTCGGACCTGAATTATTGTTATAAAATGAATATTTAACACTTTAAAGTACACATCAAATACTATATAGTTGCCGTGTTGCATGGAAGATATGATATAGAGATAGGCATAAAATGAGATAGAGAGAGATGGAAAGTGAGAGTGGGAGGGAGGGCACTGCCTCAGTATCATTGCCCTTGTCAGTATGATTAGTATTAAACCAGACGCAGCTTGCCGCTGGGGCATCGCTTTAAACAATTTTTGTTATGCTGCCGCCTCAGCTTTTGCTGCTCCTGGGGTGGATTAATTGCGTCATACCACTCCCAAAGGCGTTGCGGAAATGCACTGCAATGCATCAGAATACTATACACTTTATATATTAATTGAATTAGCTGCCGCTTGGCCTGGCGTCTCGACCACAGACCTGTCCACAATTAGGAATGTAGATTGGCGCGATCTTTGGCCCGCCGCTTGGCCAGCATCGAGAGCTCTACGGGACCCACGTTTGCTGCCTGCGGTATGGCAATAGCACGAAAAGTTGCATCCACAGCGCCTCGAAGCGCCATCGAAATGTGGTTGTGCTGTTGCTGTTGTGCTCCCAATGACAATTGCTGTGCAGCGCCGCTACCACTGGTCGCACTTTGTGCATATTCTGTAAGCTGCACATTGCCAGCAAACTGATCTCGCACCCAACTGTGTTCCATAATCTGTGTCACAGTTGGCCGGTTTTCGGGCACAATGTGCAGCATCTGACGCAAAAGATCCTTAACCGGTGCACTGATCAGTGACCAACGAGTGCTGCTAAAATCAATATGTCCCGAGCCAATTCGCTTCAGTATTACATCCGGTGAGTCGTTCGGCGTGCTAGCAAACGGCGTCCGACCGGACAACATGATATACAGCAGTACACCCAACGACCAAATGTCACAGGCCAAATCATATCCCTGCCTCTTCAGCACCTCCGGCGCCACAAAGTTTGCTGTGTAGCAAGGCGTCATAAGCAGGCCGTTGTCGGCACGCAGTTGCTTCGCGAAGCCTGCAAATCGAGTTGTCATTAGCCATACTATATATATATATATATATATATATATATATATATATATATATATATATATATATATATATATATATATATATATATATATATATATATATATATATATATATATATATATATATATATATATATATATATATATATATATATATATATATATATATATATATATATATATATATATATATATATATATATATATATATATATATATATATATATATATATATATATATATATATATATATATATATATATATATATATATATATATATATATATATATATATATATATATATATATATATATATATATATATATATATATATATATATATATATATATATATATATATATATATATATATATATATATATATATATATATATATATATATATATATATATAAATAAGAGTATATGCTCTGCTAAATTAGAGATAATGTATAAGTATCAATGAACTAAATTTTCAACCGTGCTCAGAGCATTTCCATACACTTGACAGTAGTAGGACTTACCCAAATCGCAGAGTTTAAGCGTTTCGGGCGTTTGTCGCATGCTCGCGTAGATCATATTTGAGGGCTTCAGATCCCGATGGACCACTCCATGTTCGTGCAGATAGGCGACTGCAGCGGCAACCGTGCGCAACACTGCACTAGCCTCGCTCTCGCACATTTGCCCAACTGCCAGGATTCGATCGAGCAGTTCACCGCCCTTGAGCAGCTCCATCACCAAATACGCGGAGCTGGTATCCTCGTACACCGAATAGAGCGTCACAATGTTCGGATGATTGCCGTAGCGCAGCATTATCTCTACCTCCTCCCAGCAATCCGCTGTGGCAGAAGAGACTGCAGCTACGGCCGCCTTTTCGATAATCTTCACAGCGTAGTGTTTTTTGGAGGCGCGATGTTCGCATAGGCGACACACAGAAAATGTGCCACGGCCCAGTTCATGCAGCAAATTATATTCGGACAGGAAATTGCCAGGTAGGACACCAGGCAAGCTACGTGGCCCTGGTGCCGCCACCACCAGTGGTACTGAGGAGGCCGGTATAGCAGCGTGCATGGGACTAACATTATTGGAGCAGCTAAAATTGGTGTTATTCTCTAGCAGGATGGGTGCAACGAAGCTAAAGCCGCGAAAGATTTCGTGTGCAGATGCGGATATTGGACCACCGGGCGAGTCGCGTGGCGATTTGGAAGTGTACTCAACATCAAAATAGAAGGCATCATCACGACTGACCGCCGGTATGAATGGTGGACGCACCAGTTTACGTTCCAGACGTACCCAATCGATGGTAGCAAAGAAACAATGCGCTTTGATGTCCAGAATGCCTTGCGCGCCAGCACCTAGTCGATTTAATGGATTGCGCTTGAAGAGCGCTCGCAGCAAGGACTGTGCCTCCGGTGACAGATTCTCGGGCATACCTAACTTGGAGCGCAATATCTGATTCATGGTCTCTTGGCGTGTCTGGCCATGAAAAGGCAGATTTCCCGTAAGCATTTCATACATAAGGACACCGAATGACCACCAGTCAGCAGCAAAGTCATGACCCTTGCGATTGACAATCTCTGGGGCCATATATTCAACGGTGCCACAGAAGCTATACGTTTTGGAGCCATCCAGAGGCTGCTTAGACAGTCCAAAGTCAGTCAAAGCAATGTGCCCGTGCTCATCGAGGAGTATGTTTTCTGGTTTCAAGTCGCGATAGATAATTCCCAGAGTGTGTAGATGATTGAGCGCCAATGCCAGCTCGGCTAAATAGAACTTAACGTCCTCCTCAGTGAACATGACCTCCTTGGAGAGTCGCGTAAACAAATCACCTCCGCGCAGAAAATCCAGTATCAAATACAATTTACCAGGTGTTTGAAACGCATAGTGGAGGCGCACGATGAACGCGTGCCCCACATCAGCAAGAATTTTACGCTCGTTGGTGCTACGTACCCGATCCTTAACCTTAAGTGTGGCTTTCTTTAAGACCTTCATGGCGTACAAAGTGCCCGCATCTTTGCCCAGAATTTTGCGCACCAAAAATACTTTGCCAAAGCTGCCCTCGCCAAGTACGCGCAACAGCTCGAATTGCGAAGGATCCGCCTTATCGTGGCCCTCTTTGACCACTTCACGCAACTCGAATTCGTCGTAGCTCGCTGCTCCATACGATTCCGAAACGCTCAGCTCCATCTGCTCGGGGGCTTTGCTTGGTGTTATATGATGTTGTTCGAGTGCTGTTTGTAGTTGTTGTTGTTGTTGTTGCTGTTGCTGCTGCTGTTGTTGACGACGCTGTGATGACGTCACGGTTGTCACAGCCCCACTTTCCTCATCGGTGGGCGTGTGCTCCATCGGTGTCACCGCAAGACTACTGCAGCCGGATGAAGTAATCTGCATGCGTTGCCGCAGCTGCAAACCCATCGTTGTGGTTGTTGCTGCTGCTGCTTCTGTCTTTGTTGCTGTTGTTGAAGTTGCTGCCGCTGCTGCTGCAGCACTGGCATTATCCAGCTGGGCTTGCTCAGCATTGTTGTTATTGCTGTTTCTGCTGCTGTTGAGTTCCACTTGCAGTTGTTGCTGCTGTATCTGTCTCAGATCCCTATTGGAGTCAGCCAGTGGCATGACTGTTGCTGGCTTGTTGGCGTTCAATTGTACGTACACGTTTGTGGGCGTTTTGATGCTTTTAATTTGACCTATCTGCTGTTATTCCTATTACTGTTGATGTCGCCGCTGCTGCTGCTGCTGTTCTCGCGTCTGCGAAACAGGCGCATCAAACTGGAAAAGCGTAGGTACGAGCTTTGCGCTGCTCGATGCTGCTGCGTTTGCTTCTACTTTCGCCTTTATGCTTTTCACTCTGTTTCTTTCTTATTTTTTTTTATATTTTTTCTTCTTTTAGACAAAGTGCGTACTAGTGGTGGGAAATAATATCGAAACATCAATGCATCGGTCTTTTTTCATGCCGATTGCACCACGGCTAATCTTTAAAATAAATATCGATAAGCATCGATAAGTTGGTTTGAAAGGACCGCGCTTTTACAGTTACTTTCGTTTGAACTAATCACTAACAACCGATACGAGCAAATACAAAGTTGATTGGTTCGCCATACTGTTTCACTATGCGATGAAAACGCTTGTTCTACTTGTCTAGTCTATGTGATGTATGGTTAGTGGCGATACCTATCGTGTGATCGCACATAGCTATCGATGTAGTCAAATTACGAACACATACCTATGTTAGTTAACAGCCAAAGACGCTTTGCAACTATGTTAGCTACACTAACCATACAACAAATTGACCAGACATTGTATGGTTAGGGGTAATACGTTACAAAATAATTCAAAATTAAATCGAAAATTAAATGTACTCACTTTGTGCAAATCTGCAGGGCGCAACGATAAACCGAAACAATGCTGATCACGAAGTGTAAAAATAGGACAAATATTAGTCCACAGGCAGCTGAAACTTCGCTATTGGCATTTATCAGGTCAAACTGAAAAAAATAATAGCAATATCAACAAAATAAAAACAAGAATGCTCTAGTCGAAACTGCTCGACTAGAAGATACCCTGAACCCTGCGAGGTGTGCGCTTTGCTAAATGCGCAGTGGACCGCGTTCATAGGCTTTAATATTGGAAATTAATTAAATTTTCTTGTAGATGGACTTTTTCATCAAACTTTCGGAGCGTGATAGTGCTGTATACACAAGTATACATTTAAAATTGTAGATCTGTAACTTTTGTGCTTTACGAGCTTACTGCGACAGGAGAATCGAACGTATCGGACTATGTCTACTCAGCTTGTTCTCTTGACCAAGAATATATATACTTTATGGGGTCTGTCACACCTCCTTCTGCCTGTTACATACATTTGAACAAAACCATTCTACCATGATTTCCCATTTTCAATAGCTTTAGGGTATAACAAATAACAATAGACAAAGTGAAAAGTTAAATGAATTTGCGCTCTTACCTGTTCACCCTTTTGCTCGGCCATGCGATTGAGGTCACGCGACAGGCCCACACCAGAAATAGCCAGCGCCAACGTGCTGCTGGCTATGCAGACCAAACTGAGCGCCAGAAAGGCCGTTTGGGTTTTGCGCATGCTGAGCACGCCCAGCGACCCGGTAACGGCGGCAATCAAACCTGTCCAAATGCTGCAGCCGGCCATTGACAAGGCCGCGTCGCGCACTATTAGCAGGGAACCGAGCGCCACCAACGAAATCGCCAAAACCAGTTGCAACGTGCCTAGCACGATTTGCAATGGGAATGCGGAGCAGCATTCATTGCTGGCCCGACGCTTGCGCCGCACCTTGGCTGACAATGTAGAGCCATCGGTGCCACCATCGCTGCTCCCACCACCACTGCCGTTCTTATACTTGATAAATTCCGGTGGGCAACGCTGCTTCTTGCTGATGCGCGAATCGATGGTATTGCTAACACTCCTGGCCTGTAATCCGGCCGGTGTACGTGAGGCCATTGCCTCCTCCAGTTGCTGCTTGAACTCCTCGTGGGTTATGAGCTTGGACTTTTTAGTAGGATCATCCTTATTGTCGGCCACATTCAGCGCATTGGCCAGCAATGTGGCAGCTGTTAGCTTCAGTGGCGGCGAAGGTTTCTCATCGTAGACAGGACTTGAGTATATGTGGCTCTGAGCATCAAAATGCTGACGTTCATCCTGCTCCAGTTGCTGCTGTTGCTGACGCTGTTGTGAATCCTGCTGCAGTATCGCTATTTGTGAGTTGGTCAAGCTGCCGCCGCCATTGGTCGCGTTGTTCGCATTGCTCGCATTGGTGCTTTGCTCAATTGTATTGGCCACCTCCGACAGATCATCTCGATTCAAACTGCGATCCACAATCGTGTCCATGCTACCTATTGTTGAGTCGTGCGAGTCTATGGTGCGTGCCGGTGATGCCGAATGCCGACCATTAAATTGTTCGCTGGTGCTGACAATCGCCTGTTGCATATTGCTGTTGTTGTTTGTTTCGACCATGCTAACGTCACTGGGTCATTGGCGTTATGCTGCAGACAGAAATTTAAGTTAATGCTTAAAATCTTATTTAATAGTTCGCCAATTCAATGCAAAAGATTAGCGAATTGGCGCTTTGTCTAACAAGCAAAAGCAAAGATACTCTGTAAAGTTGGGCAGTTAAAAAAGAATGCATTTTATATTTACAATATCACGCAAGTGATGAATACACTTCAGTAATGCTCCAATATTTTTTTCTATTCATATACATATCTATGTGTATATGTATGTATGGCGTTACAAATAGACATACAAAAAGTTATATACATATATTTTATATCCTATCTTCATAATAATTTCGTATCTTTAGAGATTAAAAGCCTCCAATTATATACAATATTGAATTTCGAAGAAACGACAAGAGATAAATAATTTGACCTCAATCTGAGTCTTTCGGAAGTCGCAGATGTTGTTTTCAGATTTTTTCATGCACATATTTGTGCTCGTCTGATAGAAATATCAATTATAATATTATTAGAAATATCTATTAAAAAAAAGTTTCCGAAATTTTTGCAAAAATTAAAAATACCCTAATTTATAATTTAAAATCGCTTTAAGTTGCTCTTAGCGTTTTTTTTGCGGTACAGGATACTGCACAGTCGTTGAGAAAATTAAATTTTGATAAACGCTGCTTGATCTATTGAAGCCTTTGTAAATAGTTTTTCCAAAAATCGGGGTTCCAAGCCATCAATCAAATTATTCAGCATCGGTATCCGATTCTCTGGTGATCTGCGTTTATAATATTTATTTCTCTAATGAGATTCTTTACCTTTTTAGCAAACAATACAAAATAAAGCAAGTAAGAACGTTGCAGTCGGGTACTACCGACTACACATTAATCATTCACGGTTCAAAAGCAGTTGAAACTTTATTGGTAAATAAGTCTGCAAGGAAACAACAGTAACTTAGCTGTACTATTTTTTATCTCTAGCTCCAAAATATTCAGAGACAAAGTTTCGTCCAATTTACCACGTGTCTAGATGGCTAACACACTATCAGAAGAGGGTATCAACTAGTATATATCAAGTCTATAGCTAAAGATGGACGAACAGAAGGACTAACATTGCAGAAAACCAATATATCCAGTTCACTTCGTGAATGAGTATAACAAGAATATTTAAAGCAATAATATTTTTCCCGCATTGTGACGGTTTATTTGTTTATGTTCTCATTGTTATTATTCTTGCTTTGTCATATGTTGGCCCCCAGATTCGCAGTTATTCTAATCAACAAACCGGTTCGCAGTTTGTTGGCAATTAAAAAATGTATAAAAACAAGTAAGAGTGCTCTAGTCGAGACTGCTCGACTACGAGATGCCCTGAACCCTGCGAAGAGCCGCATGAGCACGCGCTCTGCTTACTGCGCAGTTTACGCAGCGGCTTATGAAAACTTATATGTTGAATATTTTTTCTTGTAGATGGACTATCATGATCAAACTTTCAGAATATGATAGTGACATATGCATGCATTTGCCAAAGCACAAGTCTTTAGTATTTGAAATACGCTTTTTGCAAAGTTGGTCGGAAGGGGACGTGTCATCCAAGATCCAAAAATTACAAAAATATTTGTATTCATTAAATGGATATACACTGTAAATATGAACCCTCTTACTTTAACGTCATACGAGTTACGCTTAAAAAACGAAGTCAAATTATCGATTTTGATCGATTAGAAGGATACTCAAAAAAAAAAAAATGATATACTCGTACTGCGCACGTTATACACGATAATATATTTAAAATTTCAGATTTGTAGCTTTTGTGGGTTGCGAGATCGCTGAATTCATACAGACGGACGGGCAGACAGACAAACATGGCTATATGAATGTATGTATACTTTAGGAAGTCTGAGTGGGCGTGTGCCTCCTTCTGCCTGTTACATAAATTTTCATAAAATATGATACCCTGATTTCCCCTTTTCAATGGGTTCAATGTTTAAAAAGGAAAAATAAATCGAAAACTAGACTATCGTTTTTATACTCATTTATGAAGCGTTGGCTACCTTGTATCTTCTATAGTTTAATAGTTAGCAACTCAAAATTAAACGACTATATTACTGTTGTCCTCCTCTATTGGTTTGCCAAAAATGATATATACTTATATACCAATTGGGGTGTGCTAAATCGCAAAATGTATATCTGGAGCTGGCAGCGTTTTTGAGTACTCTGCAGTCGGTAGCGCCCGACTGAAACGTTCTTATTTGTTTTGATTGTAACTAAATATTTGATCTATAGCTTGTCAAGGTAACAAGCTGGTTTCAAATTGTTTATTTTTTACAGTTGAAGACAAACGTTTAGTTTCATGTTTTTATAAAGACAATTAGTTGTCTCGCAGCTGCAAAAACACTTTCCAATGCTCGTTCTTTAAGTGAATATGTGACTTTGTTGTTTTTGTTATTGCCTTGACAGCAATTAGGTGTAATTGACAGACACACACATACAATTAACATAGACGAAACTGTTGATGTCGCATTGAAATTGGGTATATCTCTGGACACGCCGATTGCCAACTATTCCTACAGCCGCAGCCCGTTTTAAGTCAAAAACCGCAGCAAATGCCCCGTTCAAAATGTCGATAAGTCGACGAACGAAAATATTTATAAAGAAAATACAGCTTTACGACTAGAAGATACCCTGTACGCTACTACTTAGCTTAAATATATGTAAGCCATGATGAATGAAATTTTATAAATAAATGTTTATTAAAGCTTGTATATTAGTGACTTGTTTAAGACTGACATGCATTTACATATATTATTAAATAAAGTAGAAAATGACGTAAATGAAAATCGAAAATGAATGTATGTTTTATTATATACAATATATCTTATATAGCCTCACGACATATTGAATTTTATACAATGCTTAATAGTCTATTCAATTGATCGATGTACAGCTGTGCACAGTTACGTATCTTTCATAGTATTATTCACCAAACTTTATCAAAAGCTTCACTTCGAGAAAGAGATGAAATTTTAGGCTGCATCTACAGAGTATGTATGGCCTTGCCACTATTTGTGCAATTACAGGGTATAAAAGCTCAAAAATGTTTGTGCAAAGCGAACGAAAATAACAACAAAATGCCAAGTAACAGGTTTATAAAACGGCCAGGTTTTCTAGTTATTATTATTGTTGTTGTTGTGACTACAGTTTTTTGTCAGCAGCAGACAGCGAAAGGGCAGACAAATAAGAAAACGGAAACCGCAGCCGCAGCCGCAACCGAAGACGCAGCTAAAGAAAATGCAGCAAGAAAAGACACAGACAGAGACAGAGGAAGCGAGTATGAGGGGGTATCAGTCACATACCGATGTCAATACTGATGTCGATGAGTTTTTCCTGAAATTAAATTTACTCCGGTTTGGCCACCTCTGCAGCAGCCGCAACTTCGAGAGTCAACAGCTTCATCCGCACAAAAAGTAGACCCGCGTCGTCACTTTCACTTATCGCTGGCCACCAAAAATAAAAAAAAAAAAAAACACCAGCTCCAATATACATACATATAAAAAGTAAGAAATCTCTGGTCGGTTGGTCCCGGTATCCAAAATATAAAAAAAATCAAAATTGTATAAAATACACATGAAGTCATGCGCAAAACTTGCAGACTTTAGCACTAAAGACGTATAATTAAATATATTATTTAATTACTGAATTTCCACAATGTTTTTTATCGATAACATTAAAACGGGAATAACTATTGATTATTTGAATCAAACTCAATCTGCGCGTGCTATGTATTGATTTATACAAAAATTTAAATTATTCCAAGTCTTTAACTGTAATAACTTCTGAGATTAACGCGTTCATACATACGGACAGACGGACAGGGCTAAATGTATAACATACATATATACTTCTTGGGGTCTGCCACGCCACATACTGCCTCCTACTGCCAGTTACAAACATTTTAACAATACCAGTTTCCCATTTTAAATGGGTTCAAGGGTATACAAATATCGAAATATTATTGTTAAAAAAATAAATAAAAGAAAAACTGTTGCTCATAGTTTGCTTTGATAAATTTACAAAGGTATTTTGAAATTGAGCGTAGGATTTCCTCATATTGATTGGCCAGCGGAACCATAAATACGAAAACAACAACGCCAAAATCTACAACGACAACAGCTTACAGTTAAAGTACTTTCAAAATATTTGTAAACCTTTGCTTTGTTTTTTTTTTTGCACGCTTGCCACGAAAGACTTAGACAACATAGTTAACACGGCTACCGAATCGTGGCACATTTAATTATGCAGTAGTGCAAGTGAATATATATTAATATATATACTGATATGTTTGTGTGTAAGTATTTTCTTCAATTTACCAACTGTCACACCCACCGCCCGCACTAGCATACACAAATGGGCACGAAAACTGAAATTGCAAATTGTGTAGCCAAAAAAAAAACAATTTTTACAGCTCGTGTGTTGGCTTAAATTATGCATTGAATCGTGTGAGTGGCAGAGCCAAATGCAACGTATCCCTATGATTGTATGTACATACTGGTTTTATTTTTTGGCTGCCAAATTGCGCAACGCTTCGGCTTGGTCTAGACAAGCACAAAGTTTCGACAATGTAAGATTCAAGTTGAACGCTTGCATTCGATTTCCATGTGGCAGCTGCTATGAGTTCAGTGAGATAATAAGATCAACTCATTTAATTATTATTCTAACAACTGCAATCGCATCGAACTCAAAACTGCGTCAGGAGCCGCAGCAGCTAATAGATTTTAGAAGCTTCGCCGCTAATAAAAAAGTTTCATATCAAAGATGTGCGCCGATTGCAAAACGTCAACGAATAGTAAATTCTCAAAAAAAATTAAGTATAGTGAGACATAATAAATCAATTAAGTAAATCTATTTATTTAAAAGTTCATTGTCTCTTTCAATATCCATATCAAAATCTCTTATTTTCATATGGAATAAAGAGTTGGCATTGATTTATATCAAAGCTTTCTCAAGTATTATCTTAGGAAACTTATTTTGACTTTAAGTTTATATGGAGCCCCAGATCTTAAATTATAATTTTTATTATTATTATTTTATTATATTGAATGATAAAAATATACATAGAAACGCGGCACTTGGAGTATAATTTATTGGATGATGAAACCGATAGATTTGTTTTAATGTTTCAATAGACATCTATTTATCTTGTTATTAGCTAAGAGATTTTGATAAGGAATTATAATAATTTAGTAAAGGTACTTCATACTGAAAAAGTCATGTGACTCAATATTTATAATTATAATGATAAAGCAACACAACAGTTGCGGGAGAGCTATGTTCTCTCTCTCTCTCTCCCTCTATCTCTCTCTCTCTCTGTATCTCTCACTCTCTCTCTCTCTCTCTTTCCCTCTTTTTATGTGTGTCTCAATTTATACATGATTCACAATTACTGAATAGATCTCAATATGATCTAATATTGAATTTCAAGTTAACTTAACTTCTTAAACTTTGAATTTAATATATAAGTTACCATAACTAAATGCGGCTATATATAATTTTTTTCCAAAATGCATTTTTTTGGATTGCACAATAATGCAGCATTTCGCACTATACAGAGCGCATATTGTTTATGGAAAAGAATTTATCAATAGGCTGTGAATATTCCCAGGCCCTGACGCAGTCACTAACTGACTGAGTGACTGACTCTTCCAGTTGGTTGTTTTCTTCATATGTACTCGCATATGTTGATGTGTGTGTGTGCGTGTATATGTAATAGTATAACATATTATTGTAAATACATGTGGCAGTTGCAGAGCTGCTGCTTGGGGATAATAAAAACGTCGTCTGCCGTGATAGACAGCGAGGAAAATTAAATTATCAAAAGCACGTGTAACAACAGCAGCAACAGCAAATAACTGTGCAATGTGACACTACAACAAACAAACAACATCAACAACAATAACGATGTGCCTCACTTCAGTTCTTGCATTGGTTGCATCATCGTTTCAAGAATGCGTAGGCGTTATGCCAGGGCCTGGGCGTGGCCCAGCTACATTTTACTTCCAACTGGCTGCACAAATTGTCTACTAACTGCACTCTAATTGGTATGTGTTCCGATTGCCAATTGGAACACAAACTATTCTACTTCGCATTCGAGTTTGTCATTTTTGTTGTCCAAATCTTTTGATTTTTTTTTTTTGTGTCTTTGTTGTCTATGCGCTGCCAATTAATTTAATGTTATGCTCATTTTCTTTAATATTTGCATTGCATACTAAACCAGTACTTGCTGTAGTTGGTGATGTTGCTGTTGTTGCACCCGCGCTGCCTGTGCAATCTGAAGAGCTGAGCTGGCTAGCCCCAATGCAATATCTGGTCTATCCACTTGAATGTTAATTCTATACGGGCATTTTATGCAGAAAATATGAATTGCTGATGAAGTTGTTGTTGTCAGCTATAAAAAGTGCTGGATATATATGGTATTGGTACTATATGCATACACAGCCGCACACATCTATGTACTTTCCGCACATTGCCATGTTGGCAGTTGAAATGTCAAATCATTTAAGCCATTATCAAGCGAAGAATATTTCTTATGTATAATCAGTAATTCTGCCCTATAAAAAAGTTTATATATCATTTTGTGTGGCTTAATTTACAAAGGGGCACAATTAGTCATGGTCAAATAAGCAAAGCACAGATGTCATTTGATTAAATTTTTAATTTCCATAGGCAATAACTGAGTATAACCTTGAATTTAATTATATTATGTATGTATTTTATACTCTTTTCTACTACACGCATACGCGTTTGGGCTGCAGTAAGGGCTATATTATGAAAAACTAATTGTTGAATAAGTTTTTTTTTATAGATTGACTTTTTTAATCAAATTTTCAGAGCGTGTACAAGTCTCTACTATTTTAAATAGGTTTTTTTTAAATTTGTGGGAAAGACGAAGAGGTATCCGAAATATAACAAAAATCAAAATTGTATAAAATACACATGAAACTTAATACAAAATTTGAAGAGAGTCTCCAAAGCTTCAAAGGCGTACGAGATAAATCTTAATACTGCATTTTGACAACTTTTTTAATCGATAACTTTAAAACGGGAATAGCTATCAATTTTTTTTAAACAAACTCGATCTAAGCATGCTTTATATGTATGTAAAATCAAAATTTGAAGTCTCTAGTTCTTATAGGTTTTGAGATCGATGCGATCACATATTCGGACCGACGGACAGACGGACATGGCTAAATCGACCCAGCTCGTCGCTCTGATGAAGATAATATATACTTTTTGAGGTGTGCCACGCCTCCTCCTGCCTGTTACATACCTTTTAACAAATCCATTATACCCTGATTTCCCATTTTAAATGGGTTAGAGTATAAAAAGTAAGAAAGCTCAAGTCGTGGGTGCCTGACTAGGAGATCGCACGTTTGATTGTGTGCACATGGATAACATAAGTGCGCTTGGCGCTGCTTAGCACTTTTTTTAAGCGATCTGCTATATAGGGGCCTCCGAAAAAATTGCAAGTCCTCATCTTGATCAAGATTTTATATACTTTATGGGGTCTACAATACCATTAAGCCTTGATTTCCTATTTTCAATAGGCACCGGCTAAAAAACTAAGCATTCGCGTAAAATTTGCATTGTGTGGCTGTTTTTTTTTTTTGTTGTTTGTCAATATTGTTATAGTTCTTGGTGAATTTGGCTTAAACTGACGATTTTGACGATTTCTATTTTGCAATGGAAGCGGCAACAATGGGTTCAAAAAAAAGTCCGTGTCTGAATTTTAGGCACACTTTTTTCATACAAGTTTTGATAGCTTTTTTTAGTAAGTGGCTGCTAAAATTTGACCAACGGCAACGATGCTATTGGAAATTTAAATTTTATATTCCGAATTCAATGAAAATGGAAGTTCGAATTGGCCATTTCCCAATAACAATTAATGATTGCTGTGCCTGGTGCCGGTTACGTGTTCTCATTGCCAGTCATTATTATTTTTATTTATTTACATGATTATATATTTATGGACTACTTCAAAAACAAATATACACATGATAAAAATTAAGCATCAAAGTGATCCTTTTGCGACAGTATTGAGTTGCAATTTGGTGACGTTTATATTGAAATTCATATAAGTATATTTTGGCGCTCGCAAGACTTTACTCATTCACAAAGCGAATAATTATATTGGTATTGTGCAATGTCCGTCTTGCTGTCCGTCCGTCTGTCCGTATAAACGCAAGCCTTTTTGCCACTATTAATGCTAGAGACTTGAAGTTTGGAACTTATACTCGTATATACCCTCTAATTATAAAGTGTCAAGATTATTTCCGATACGCCCACTAGGGGCTTGGCTCATCAGAAAATACTTTTTCGGTATCTCAGAAACCATGTTAGTTGAAGTGCTAGAGGGATCCAATTTAGATATATACTCGCGCTGACAACAAAAGATCAAAAAGATATGACGGATATATCTACGCCCATTGGGGTCGTGACAATTCGGGTTAAACTGTATCATCTACAGCTTTAGAGCTATCAACTCAAAAGTTAATTAAAATTAACGAATAAATTATTATTGACCTCCTCTATTAACTTGCAAAAAATATAAATACATATATGCCAATTGAGAGTCTGCTTTGTTTGGAAAAATCTATAGCGGGAGCTGGTTGCGTTTGGGCCGTGAAAGAATTCTGCAACGTTCTTACTTGTTTTTTGTTGTCAACCAAAGGAATGCTGACATAAATATAAGTGTTTTTAATCTAAATTCAAAGTCTTCTTTTGTCCTCTGAAATATATACACTAGTAGTGCAAGTAAAAAAGCTCTTCGAACTCACACTTTTACAATCAAATAGAATGTTTGTCGAAAAAAAAAATATAAATAAATAAATAAAAGCAAATACCCTCAACATCGCCAGGGTACAAACCCAGAACTTTTTGGCCTCTACGAACACCACCACTTCAATGTTCGAGCGCCATCTAGAAAATTTAAGGCAAATTAGCAACTGACGACTTAAACAAAATTCTATCTCAATTACGCTTCTTCTAATAGGCATTGTGTAAAATATACATAAGACTAAATGCAAAATTTGGAGACTCTAGCTTTAAAGACGTACAAGATACAATTTAAAAACTGATTTTCGATAATGTTTCTAGTCGATATTATTAAATCGGGAATAGTTTTTGATTTTTTGATACAAACTCAATCTGCGCATGCTATAAAGGAATCTATCAAAGTAGATACATTTTAACAAAACCCTGATTTCACATTTTCAATAAACTACCCACTGGCCAATTGAAAGTGAAAGGGGGAAGGAAGATAGGCAGGTGGGCAAGTCGGCATTGAAGCGGACAGGTGGACAGGCGGAAAAATGCAGGCCAGCAAAGACAATTTAATGATATGCAGCTAAGGCAATCGAATGACCACAAGGTTTCCTGCGTTTGGGCAAGAGAGTTGGGGAATTGCCACAATTTAGCCAAAGCAACTAGACTAACGTCAGCTTTTCAATTACCAGTTTTACACGTTTTCAGTGCGTTGCACTCGATTTTCCAGTTCATATTAAATTTTACTATCCCATTTCCCCCAACTGATACGTGTGGCATGCGTCAGCTGCATCTGAATTCTATTTATTTCCATTTGGCCGATGGGCAATTATCTTGTATTAAGTCATTTCAAATGTTAATTTCATTCATCCGACAACAACCTTACCACCTTTAATTGTAATTGCTTACAGATTAAAAAAGAAATAAAGTAAATACCGATACGAATACGAAATCACGATTGTGAATGATGTGAATAATGCGAATGCGTGCTACGATTGTTGTCTAACCAGATTAACACGACTATGACGGCGACGACGACTACGAATACAACTACGACATCGAGGCGGACTGGTACTGGTACAGCCTACAGCTTCAATTTTAACCATAGATGAATTAACTACAGATGTACTCGATTACTCGATACAAGATATATACAAATATCCTTTATTATAATATTATAAATTAGGATTTTTAGTACTTTAGAGGTGAACAGCTTTATTTACATATTTGTATGAAGTTTACTTCTGGAATATAATTTGGCTTCGTTTCTTAAGCGTAACTTGAATACCGTAAGAGCTAGAGATTTCAGATTTACTATGTCGGTCCGTGTGATGAATACAGAAATTTTTTAATTTTTGTATTTTGTAGTAGTAAAGAGTATTACTTTTTGACAGCTATTCCACTCGAAATTACAAAAAACCTATTTCAAATACTAAAGACTTGTGCTTTGACAATTTCATATATGTGAATGCCATTATTACGCTCTAAAAGTTTGGTTAAAAAAGTCCATCTAGAAGAAACTTATACAAGAAAATAATGTATAAATGTATAAAAGATCCACAGTATGAAATATTATTGAAATGCTCAATTTTTGCAACTTTTCTAATATATCTACTTTTTTATTGTTTAAAAAAAAAATATATATTTTTTTATTAATAAATGTGTATGAGTAATCAAAACTGTGAGCCATCCAAGGTGTTTGGCTGTCCCGGTGACTGCTTATTTATTCAATTAAACTTTTAAATTAAATCAAAAATTTTCTTATTTTACAACTTACATTTCGTTTGACTTGATGTTTTTTTTTGCTAGCCGTCTTGATTGCTTGACGTTTTCGTTGTTTATTTTTATTATTGCAAGTTGAATGAAATGTTTGGCTCGATGTCTGTTTCTATTGCTCTGCTCTCAGCTGAAGCTGTGTGCAATTAAAATTCAACAAATTCCATTTCACTTTACCACACACTCAACAACTTAAAAAAAAATAAATCAACTCTCTCACACAGACACACGCACAAGATGATCAATGAAACGCGAACGCGTGAAAGAGATGAAGACAGGCACACACACTACCGTTGAACAGCACAGTCTGACAAGCACAGACAGCAGTGCGCACTCGACACTTGTTCGCTTCAGCTTATTGCGTTAACTTTGCTCTTCTTCTTCTTCTTTTCTTCGCTTTTTTAACGTTTAGCGATTAGCGTTGCGGTCGCTTGTCGCGTTCGTCGCTTACTGAGCTGAGGCGGCGACTGCGGCTGCGCGAACGTAACTATTTTTCGGTTTTTCGTAGTCGTCGTCGCAGTTGAAGCTGCGCTTTGAGCTTTACTTGGGCTTTGGTATATAATACGTATGTATGAGTGCTGCTGCTGCTGTTGAAGCCAGCTTTGCAACCTGCTCGCGCAAATTTGCGTTTAAAGAAGTGCCGACAACAAACGGTAATGAGCGTGCAGTGCACAGCAGCAGCGAACAGCGGCAACGAGCAGCAACAACATTGTCTGATTTCGAATTTAACTTTTTAGCCTCGTGTCTTCATCTGCTTCTTCTTAATCATTAACATTATTGCCATCATGCAGTGATTTTCAGCTGCACTCGCAACACAGAAAAACCAGCAGCAGCAGTAGCATCTCTTCAATATCAACTGAGCTACAAACAAATATATATTTAAGACTGTGTCGATGTTTTCATTTTCTGATAAAGGGGACGCTCTGCAAATATCAAAATTAAACATCGAACAACCAATTGACCAATGGCAATTTTAAAGGTGTTCACAAACATACGCCATAAAGTTATTTTTAAATTTAAAACATATTTGAATATGGGAGCTAGTCCCATCCCATTTCCATGCTATCGATAAAAATCGACAGACCGATTTCGTTCTTTAATACCGATTACCGTAAGAGCTAGAGATATTTAATTGAATTGCGAAGGGTTCAGGGTATCCCCTAGTCGTGCACTCCCGATTAAAGCTTACTTGTTTGCTAAAAATCGAGCTTTTTATTTTGGGCTTTTGAGGTTTCATTTTTCGGCTTGTGTACAGTAAATTGAAAGTATTTTTTTTTTTGACACGTAAATGAAACCCACTCAAAACGTCTTTGAATATGTCTTTTTTCTCTTTAATATGGTTGTTATTGTTGTCACAGCTCTTATTCTGGCCAAACCCTTCGCACGTGACATGGTAGAATCTTTGAAGTGCGTGCGCCGCCAGCTGTTTATATAATCAGGCAACATGGAACTCATTAACTGACATCGGGTAGCGTAGCTATATTTGTTTAATTTAAATTATTTACACATTACGCGGGAAGCACGCGCGCTACAGTTGAAATGAAAAAGTTAAACGGAATTTTCAAGCCCCATAAAAGATGCTAAAAACAAAGGAGCGTCACAACAATCCCAAACAAATACTATTATAAACCATTTCGGTGCACCGAGACCCAACGAAAATTGAGTAATTAAATATGGGTAACACTGCAAAGCCAGCGGCACCTTAAGTAGAGCGTTCAACTTCATTTTTATGTTATATGTGAAAGCATTAAAAACAAAACAACATAAAAAGAAGAAAATATATTGAAAAATAAAACAGGGTGTACATACAATTCAATGTGCTTGCTGCAATGTGGACGAGTGCCACATTGCATATCTTGCTTTTACACCACAAACCCATAAAGTTATATATATATATATATATACATATAAATATATATATATATATATATATATATATATATATATATATATATATATATATATATATATATATATATATATATATATATATATATATATATATATATATATATATATATATATATATATATATATATATATATATATATATATATATATATATATATATATATATATATATATATATATATATATATATATATATATATATATATATATATATATATCACGATGACGAACTGACATGGTCTAGCAAGCACAAATCTACTTTGTTTCAAATAATCGATAACTTCTCCCCGTTTCAAAACGTTATCAAGCTGCAGTTATTAAATTATATACCTTACTTCTTTGGAGCTAGTTTTGCCAAAATTTGAATTTAGTTTCAAGTATATGTTAAACAATTTTGAATTCCTTTCTATTTTGCCGACTGCAAATTTTTAAAAAAAATCGTTAAATTAAAGTTTAGTTTAAAATATAGCTAATATTTGAAAAAATTTGCATTTTTACAAAACCACCTCATATTGGTTGCCAAGAAGCAATTCCGAGGCAACTGCTCGGATGCCGAAAACATTCCAGTGGCAAGTGTCAAGTGGCTTCGGTAACAGGTTTCTCGTTTTTTCGCTTATCCTAAACAAAAGTGAGCTTTTGCTTAGATTTATGTAAGCCGCTGCACTCGGCATCCAGCGACAAGTTTGTGTCTTAAGTCTTTCGTTTTTTGGCGCTCATAAATGTTATGTGCTGCCAGCCGCAGCGTTGCGAAAGCCGTACACAAACAATATGAAAGGCTGAATATATAAATAAATTTATGTATGAACAAATTAAAAGCACTATAATTGCATATTTATTGATTTTGTGCTGGGCCCCAGACAACAACGATTACCAGCCGCTAGTTACGTGAGTGCTGGCAAGCAATTAATTTCAATAAACATAATTGGGCAACTCAATCGTAGCTGAAAATTATCGACTACGCTGTTGTATCGAAGTAACCAAAATCTCACTGAGTCCAACACAATCAATAAGCCAAAGTGGGTCGCATGATCAGCGAGAATTGTGAAATACTTAAATATTATGCACACATTTTGCTTATGCTTATTATTCAGCTAAACTGCCGACGCTCTGCTTATGTATTCCCTTGATACCAGCTCACAAACTGAACCCTTAATGCCGCTCGTTGCCCCCTTAAGTGGGATTTAAACATCAGAATCTGCAAATTTCACTGCCAATCCATGCTTACGAGCAAGTGTCTGTCGCTCAAGTTCAGTTGATGTTGATCAATCGCTTAGCAATGCGATGAAGCCAAGCCTCAAAATACCAGAAAGCAGTGGGACACATACATACACACAGACACAGACACACGCACACACATATATTACTCACATATACACACACGCGCTCATTGAGTTGGTAATCCATGTAAATATGCCAATGATCTTTGGCTGAGGCAGCACCGCCGACAACGACTTACACTTTTTACCGGCTACGTTTGACTGCTTTCACTCTTTATTGGATTCTTTTACTATATTTTACACATAAGCGCACAGCAGGTAGACGGTCAGCTAAGCAGCCAAAGACAGAGAGAGATAATGAAAGAGAGAGTGAGTAAGCTGACGGAAAACAGTTTGTACGACAACAGCTCTGACTTTTCTTATTCGTTGATCTCACATGAAGTGCATGCTCATTTTGCAGTGTCCGCCATCAAGCGCACTTGATGTGTCTTCACATGCGTAATTAGCTCACAATTGGCATAAACAGCAAGTCGCAAATAATGGTAAATTGTCACATGATTAATGAACTTCGTCCACGTAATTATGGGCAGGCGAGGCACATAATAAGCTCGTTTCGAAACAAATATACGAAAGCAGGATACGGATGCTGCTGCGCACACCGATAACACTCAGCAATTGTCAATGTTTCTCTGTCTGTTTGAATCTCTCACAGCAGCAATCATCATTATCATCATCTAGCCAGCCTAATGTACTGCTGCCCATTAGGTTTGCATTCCCACTTTACGCGTGCTGGATCTCCGTCAATATTTCTATCTATTAAATATTTAATATATGCATAGCCTCAAAATAAAACAAGCAAACAAAGAAACAAAGAAACAGCGGCAGCAACGGCTACAACAACAACATTTGCTATCAGCACTCATCGATTTTGCAGTCATATTTTGGGTGAAAAAGAAAGTGAAGCTGTCGTCTGGCCACTCGTCGTATTTGTGCCTCAGTCCAAGCTCAAAATCAGTTTAAACTTTTATCTCATTTTCGTTTTTTTATTTATTTATTTTTTTTTGCACTTGTATGGATAAATTGATACCATCAACATACATGTCCAATGCAGATTCAATGAGATTGTCGACTTTCGCATGCCAAACACCCTAAACTACGTCTACGCCGGTTGACTATGCCGGTATATCATAGCATAGCAGGTCAACATTTTATATTTACATTTATTGATATACTTATGCACAAAGTGATAAGAGTATATTGGTTGTGTGCAAAGTCCGTCGTTCTGTGCGTAGCCACTACTGAAGCTAGAGAACTGAACTAATAGTTCAAATATATAGACGTGTGTGCTCTGCCCTGATAAAGGATTGAGTTTTTGTGGATAATCCCACTGGAAGTTTGGCAAACCAATAAATCCAGTATTACAAAATCTTTGTAGTCATACACACAGTAAATCTGAAATTTAACGGTATCAAGTTACGACGAAGTCCAATTATCGAATTTTATCGATAAAAGGGAAATGAGATGAATTATCGAAAGAAAAAAATTTAAACCCGTACTACGTATGGTATACACGAGTATACATATAAAATTTCAGATCTATAGCTTTTGTGGCTTACGAAATCACTCATACGGACGGACAGACGGACGGACGGGTGGACGGCCAGATGGACATATACTTTAAAGGGTCTGCTAAGCCTCTTTCTGACTGCTACAAATATTTTGAACAAAACCAATATACCCTGAACATGTATTTTCAATGGTTAAGCCCATAAAAAAGTCTTGATTTTGACTTTTACAAGTATTTTGAATATATTATTATAAGTTTCGTATTCTAGCGCTCCATACATAAATGAATACATATTTAAAGAGATTTATGAAATATCTGGGGCTATTAATTTATTGATAACTCGTTTATATACTAGAAATTTCAAATATTAACAGCCAATGGCTAATAGTTAACTCAACTCACTTTTATTTTGAGCTAACTTATAGTGGATTAGTGTGTGTGTGTGTTTATTTGCTTTTTTGTGGATAAGCTGCTCACTCATTTGCATAAATTGGCAAAGTTTGACTAGCGATAGAGCTAGAACTTTCGCCATGGCGAAACTTTTCTGGCACCCACATCCAACCAAATGCCAAACAGCGCACAGCTAATGCATATCTATATTAGTGTAGATTACCATATACATATGTGTGCCTGTGATGGGCACAATTCTACTCTTATAATAACTGAAGTGCGCCTTGCTTTTCACTTGGCGCGCAAAATTAGGCAAAAAACTAAATTGAGTGGAAACTTTTTCATATGCTGTCTACTTGGATAAAATGCTAATTGCAATTGTTAAAATGTGTGCACCTAAAATGAAAATTGCCGATGCTAATGAAAACAACGACTAAAACAGCAGTAAAATACTCTTAAAAAAGAGAGCATTGGCAGGCATCTTGTGATACCAAAGACCTATACAACGGAATTTTTCAATTGAGATGCTGCCAAAATAAAAAATGAAAGAAAAACCCAATACAGTATTACTATCTTTATTGGTGTATTCATTATTTGTATAATTCTCAGCAACGCGGTACATGAACTCGGCTCAGCTCGCCTTCTGATCCCTTTTAGTCTGCGGAGCTCAACCATGTGTGTGTGTGTGTGTGTGTGTGTGTGTGTGTGTGTGTGTGTGTGTGTGTGTGTGTGTGTGTGTGTGTGTG
>JAWNON010000183.1:10000-87045 GCA_035045945.1 Drosophila anceps
TGTACTGCCTTTTTGTCATTTTTATATCCCATTATCAGCACATCGTCATAAGATGGAATTTAATTTCCTACAATCTAAAGTTTAGTGCTGTATTTGGTCGGGACAATTAGGTGAAAGCAAAGTGCTTCATTGGCATCTTCAAATTCGTTAGTTCTTTCTTAAATCAAAAGCTTACAACTTCTTTCAAATTCCTCTGTTGATTCTATTGAACCTAGTTATTTACTAAATAATACGTTTATTTGATTAGATCAGTTTATCAAAGCTAATTGTTCCTTTGAAATGAACATGAAGTCTTTTACTGGAATTTTTTTACTTTAGTTAAAGATTTATAATATAATTTTATTGGGTAATTTCACTGTCGGTAAGTAAATTAAGTGATTACCCTGAGTGCATCTATTTAACAAATGGTACTAAAATGGTGTCAAAAAACATGTATTTCTAAATAATTAGCTTTTTCCATTTGTCTTATCTGTCTTATCTGCATTTCTTATTAATATTTTAAAGTGTTTATCTTATAATTATAATATTCCCTGAAAGTATTGTCTAATAAAAAGCCTGATAGAACCATGGTATTTTCACGTTTTTATTTAAAATGTTCACTTTTCTCTTAAGCACATAACATTCACCGGACGTGGAACAGCGCCGGCTTCTTCTGCCGAGAAGCATCGCAGTAACCTATGATATCATTCTGTGATCATTCCGTTCTGGGCTACGTGATGGCTATTCTCGGCCTTGAGAACGGTAGTTTAACTTGTTGGCTAACCAATTTAATGACCAATCATATAAATACAAATGATAGACTAACAATTAATAGCATTTTAGATCGTAATTGATCGATGTGCATATAAATTATGTAAACTGGTAATCCCACGATGAATCTGTAAATTATGTATTATAAATTGTGTCTTGGCTTACAACACTTACCTACACTTGTAGTGTAGGCTCTAGGGCCTACTCGCATTGACAACCCAAGATCAAAGATGTAGCTGCCATTGACATTGTGGAAAATTGGAGAAAACTGTATCTTCTATAGTTATAGAATTAGAAAGCCCAAATTTGGTACATGAGCTACTGTTAAAATCCTATAAAAATCGATAAAAATATATATACGCCCACTGTGGGTGTGGAAAATCGGATCTGACTATATAGTGATATTACAAATGTCTTGAGCACTTACTCATGTATGTCTCTACGTCCATAAATTTAACAATAGTTACTGGAGGCTTCCTTTATCGATGACACAAAAATCATTTAGACCCACAAAAAAAAAACAGTGGCCAAAAAATTCTACGCCTACTGGAGACGTGGCAAATTGGAAAAAATATTATATTTTCCAGAAATCTGAAAATAATGACTAGAATACATATAACATGTTTTGGATAACAACAATAATATTCCAGAATCCCCTATGCGAACAGAGTATCACGGACTGTACTGTATAAAATAACGTCAGCCACCTAAGTGTACCACAAATTAGTTCTCTTTTTAAAGAAATTTCATATTCCGCAAATGAAAATTTTGCAAATGATTTTTAAAAAATATTTATTAAATAAAAAAGCAAAAACTCAAAAATCGTGTCTTCGCACATTACTTAAACATAATTACTAAGATTTTCATTGTTTTTCTTTCTTCAAACGCCATGATCAAAACAACATTAGTTATTTTGCACTTGTGCTTGTACTGTGACTTGAGTACTCTGCCATTTACTTTTGTCAACAACAACAATAGCCCTTATTGGTTATCTTCACTTTTCGTTCGGTGGCTTCGAGATTCTCAATATCTCTTTAAGATAATCAATTCAATTCAATATTTCACTTATGATTATTACAATAATTAAAAATCTATTGTCAATATATCAATTTTTCATTTCTGTTGACTAAAATTTCAAACTTAATTCATATATAACACCATCCTCTCACTTGGACAGATAACACCATCGTCTCACTTGAACTTCGTTGCAATTAATCACATCATAAAAGAACAACTTCATCACACAACATATCCTCTCACACGGATATCTCAATTACTCCGGAACATAACCATTGGCATCTTTTTCAAATCCTCCTGGCAATATTTATACATTCTCTTATTATGCAACGACTACAAAATGTATCTGTCGCATTCTAAAATTGTTTTGGTTACACTACTAACTGTGCAATTCAACCAAGTTGTACCTTGCCTAGAGCATCCTTTCAAGACCGGGGAGTCGATTCAACTGCGGACAAAAGATTTTTAAAAGTGCTCATAACGCGCTCAGCTTGTCCATTCACGAGACTTCTTCCTGTGACTATAAAATGAAGTTTAAGCTTCAATAACGCACAAAACTCTGCAAACTTTCCAGGTGATATTATGAAATGAAAACCTACTGAGAGTATTTCTCGACCAATCACAATGTCGTTATTCAAACACTCATCGCCCAAAACATGAAATAGCCTTTCAATACAAAAACTGTTAATTTTTAGGTTACTAAGTATTTGCAATGTACCAAAAATGCTGCCATTGCTAATACCTTTCAACATTGCAACTTTCTTAATTCTTTTACCGACTAACTAATATATATATATATATATATATATATATATATATATATATATATATATATATATATATATATATATATATATATATATATATATATATATATATATATATATATATATATATATATATATATATATATATATATTTATATATATATATATATACATATATATATATTTATTTATATATATATATACATATATATATATATATTTTTATATATATATATATATATATATATATATATATATATATATATATATATATATATATATATATATATATATATATATATATATATATATATATATATATATATATATATATATATATATATATATATATATATATATATATATATATATATATATATATATATATATATGTCTCTCCAATTATGCTAGTCGTTTGGTGACGTCACTTACTACTAAATGGAGTAAGATGTAGGAGATGGTTTATCAAGGCGAGACTTTCATGACAACGATTGATATAGGAAATTTTGCGTAATCATTTGATGCGATGATTTTATCTTACATTCTAAACTATATTGGAACATTAAAGTAAAGGAAATCAAGGATTTTATTTCTGGAAATTCGCTTATAACCCATAGATCATCTCACAAAATACAAAAGTTAATAGTATAGGAGTTTATTGCATGAGATATTTAAAAAAAAT
Source organism: Drosophila anceps (assembly GCA_035045945.1). Classification (NCBI taxonomy): domain Eukaryota; kingdom Metazoa; phylum Arthropoda; class Insecta; order Diptera; family Drosophilidae; genus Drosophila; species Drosophila anceps. The sequence goes on from JAWNON010000183.1 coordinate 13,217, forward strand.
GTTCATTTTATATTAGTATTTATAAATATTTTAGGAAATTATTACTAATAATATTATTGCATAATTTCTTTGTTGATTCGGGTATTCTTAAAGTAAGTTTGTGTGTACTAAATATGTATGTATATATTCTAAATTAATTTACGTTATTCAGTTTAATACAAAAAATGCGTTTTTGTTAGTGTTGGATCTTTTTGTATTTGGATTGGTTTATAAATATTTCCATAATGTTTATTAAATATTCTAACCAGTGGAATTTAGTGATGGTTTTATATGCTATTTCTATTTACCTGAACCAAAATTTCAACTGAAAGGGTAACAAAGTATGTTCTATACTATCAATAAATCTTTTTTTTAGATGGCATACGAAATATTATCGGTGTATCTTTCAGTTACTTTACAACTATTGATTTTAGTTAAGCTGAAAATGGACGGTTGTGGTTCGAATTTGAATTAATTTTATAAGTACTTTTAAGTAGTATTTCAATTTTTAAAATATCTAAAAATTATTTTGCTCTTATTATAAACAATGTAAAAAACTCTAGTCGAGACGACGACCCGACTAGCAGAAACCCTGAACTTCGACCGATATGCGTGTCTAAGAATACTAACTTCCATCTATGCTTGAAGTGCTACAAAAAATAAAAGTGTTTCAGTCGGAAGCTACCGACTGCAAAATATTCATGGTTCAAAAACAGTATTATTTTTTAAACAAACTACAATGTTTTTTTTTTTATTTTTATTTTTAACTTCCTAGCTGTAAGACTTTGGAAGATATCTATTTTTGCAGTTTGCGTTCTCAGATTCTGAATGTCAAGTATCTAGCACATTAAGTAATTCGGTTTTTGTTCTAGCAGATATAATATTTCCCGATTTGCCACGAGCGTAGAACATATTATCCCTATAAGCGGTGAAATGTTTTGCATTCATATGAACAGACGGACATTCCATAAAACCAATATAGTTAGTTAAAATGAAACGGTTAATGCGCAGTTTTGGCAGCGGCTGCGCTTCTTTCTCTGTGATAATGATTCATATTTGTGTATTTTTCATAGTACAAGTTTCTAGTACTTGCAATACGTATTTTAAAATTTGGAGAGAGGTTTCCAAAATTAGAAATAATAAGTAAGAGTGCACTAGTCGAGACTGCTCGAGCTGATGCAAAGAGCTGAGCTATAATCATTTTAGAGTTCTTTCAGACATACATAGCAAACAACACACGCACATACACACACACCCATACGCATAAGCACGCGGTCAGCTTACTGCACAGTTTAAGCTGCGGCTGCGCTCCGGCTGCAGTAAGGGATATTTTATAAGAACTTATTTGTAGCATAATTTTCCTTGTACGTAAATAACGAAGTCCAATTATTGATTTTTATCGATAATATGGAAATAAAAAGAGTTGTCGAAAAAAATGATAAGCTCGTACTGCGTACGGTATACATGAGTATACATTTAAAATTTCAGATTTCTAGCCTTTTTTGGTTTGCGAGATCGCTGCGTTCATACACATGGACGGACACGCCTCCTTCTGCCTGTTACATATATCAATCAATGCAAGCAGTTTCGATATTAAGAATATACGAGAATGCATGGATTTCATGTTTTATGAACATGTGTAAGAAATTTGGTTCAGGGTGTAAAAATTTGGAAAACAAGTTCAAATTGTCAATTCTTATCGATAATAAAAAATACGCTGCGTTAAAAATATATGTAAAATTTTTCGCGCTTCAAAAAGGGCTTTGCTTAAGTATTCATTTTTTGATAAGAGTTTTTTAATGTGTGTGTGGCAGTTCCAGATCAGATACATATCTACGTATTCAGTTAAAAAAAATTAGCGGTATAAAATTGTCAGTGAGAATTACTTTACTGATCTATATATGATCAAAAAAATATTAATAACTATACAATATTCATATATTTGATTAATTTATAATACAGTGGAATCCCAATAATTCGAAATGGTAAGCGACCAGAATTTTTATGATTTACATGGTTTACGACATTAAGGATGGAACTATTTTAAATTGTTTTCCCAATGCAATTCCTTTTGAAATTATGTTGTTTTTATTCCCTGGAAAATCAGGGTATAATGGTTTTGTTAAAATGTATTTAACAGGGAGAAGGAGTCGTGGCAGGCCACATAAAGTAAATATATTCTTGATCAAGGCAACGAGCTGAGTCGATTTAGCCCTGTCCGTTTGTCTGTCCCTCCGTCCGTCTGTCTGTATATATGAACATCGATCTCAGAACCTATGAGTTAGAGACAGTTTGTTTTGCAGTTTGTTTAGTTTGTTTTGAAAATCCGATATCTATTCCCGTTTTAATTTTATCAAAATGAAGTTTTAAAATTATATCTCGTTTATTATTGAAGCATTTTATACAATTTATTATATTATTATATTATTATATAATTATATATATATATATATATATATATATATATATATATATATATATATATATATATATATATATATATATATATATATATATATATATATATTTATAATATATATATATATATATATATATATATATATATATATATATATATATATATATATATATATATATATATATATATATATATATATATGTCTCTCCAATTATGCTAGTCGTTTGGTGACGTCACTCACTACTAAATGGAGTAAGATGTAGGAGATGGTTTATCAAGGCGAGACTTTCATGACAACGATTGATATAGGAAATTTTTCGTAATCATTTGATGCGATGGTTTTATCTTACATTCTAAACTATATTGGAACATTAAAGTAAAGGAAATCAAGGATTTTATTTCTGGAAATTCGCTTATAACCCATAGATCATCTCACAAAATACAAAAGTTAATAGTATAGGAGTTTATTGCATGAGATATTTAAAAAAAATGTTCATTTTATATTAGTATTTATAAATATTTTAGGAAATTATTACTAATAATATTATTGCATAATTTCTTTGTTGATTCGGGTATTCTTAAAGTAAGTTTGTGTGTACTAAATATGTATGTATATATTCTAAATTAATTTACGTTATTCAGTTTAATACAAAAAATGCGTTTTTGTTAGTGTTGGATCTTTTTGTATTTGGATTGGTTTATAAATATTTCCATAATGTTTATTAAATATTCTAACCAGTTGAATTTAGTGATGGTTTTATATGCTATTTCTATTTACCTGAACCAAAATTTCAACTGAAAGGGTAACAAAGTATGTTCTATACTATCAATAAATCTTTTTTTTAGATGGCATACGAAATATTATCAGTGTATCTTTCAGTTACTTTACAACTATTGATTTTAGTTAAGCTGAAAATGGACGGTTGTGGTTCGAATTTGAATTAATTTTATAAGTACTTTTAAGTAGTATTTCAATTTTTAAAATATCTAAAAATTATTTTGCTCTTATTATAAACAATGTAAAAAACTCTAGTCGAGACGACGACCCGACTAGCAGAAACCCTGAACTTCGACCGATATGCGTGTCTAAGAATACTAACTTCCATCTATGCTTGAAGTGCTACAAAAAATAAAAGTGTTTCAGTCGGAAGCTACCGACTGCAAAATATTCATGGTTCAAAAACAGTATTATTTTTTAAACAAACTACAATGTTTTTTTTTTTATTTTTATTTTTAACTTCCTAGCTGTAAGACTTTGGAAGATATCTATTTTTGCAGTTTGCGTTCTCAGATTCTGAATGTCAAGTATCTAGCACATTAAGTAATTCGGTTTTTGTTCTAGCAGATATAATATTTCCCGATTTGCCACGAGCGTAGAACATATTATCCCTATAAGCGGTGAAATGTTTTGCATTCATATGAACAGACGGACATTCCATAAAACCAATATAGTTAGTTAAAATGAAACGGTTAATGCGCAGTTTTGGCAGCGGCTGCGCTTCTTTCTCTGTGATAATGATTCATATTTGTGTATTTTTCATAGTACAAGTTTCTAGTACTTGCAATACGTATTTTAAAATTTGGAGAGAGGTTTCCAAAATTAGAAATAATAAGTAAGAGTGCACTAGTCGAGACTGCTCGAGCTGATGCAAAGAGCTGAGCTATAATCATTTTAGAGTTCTTTCAGACATACATAGCAAACAACACACGCACATACACACACACCCATACGCATAAGCACGCGGTCAGCTTACTGCACAGTTTAAGCTGCGGCTGCGCTCCGGCTGCAGTAAGGGATATTTTATGAGAACTTATTTGTAGCATAATTTTCCTTGTACGTAAATAACGAAGTCCAATTATTGATTTTTATCGATAATATGGAAATAAAAAGAGTTGTCGAAAAAAATGATAAGCTCGTACTGCGTACGGTATACATGAGTATACATTTAAAATTTCAGATTTCTAGCCTTTTTTGGTTTGCGAGATCGCTGCGTTCATACACATGGACGGACACGCCTCCTTCTGCCTGTTACATATATCAATCAATGCAAGCAGTTTCGATATTAAGAATATACGAGAATGCATGGATTTCATGTTTTATGAACATGTGTAAGAAATTTGGTTCAGGGTGTAAAAGTTTGGAAAACAAGTTCAAATTGTCAATTCTTATCGATAATAAAAAATACGCTGCGTTAAAAATATATGTAAAATTTTTCGCGCTTCAAAAAGGGCTTTGCTTAAGTATTCATTTTTTGATAAGAGTTTTTTAATGTGTGTGTGGCAGTTCCAGATCAGATACATATCTACGTATTCAGTTAAAAAAATTAGCGGTATAAAATTGTCAGTGAGAATTACTTTACTGATCTATATATGATCAAAAAAATATTAATAACTATACAATATTCATATATTTGATTAATTTATAATACAGTGGAATCCCAATAATTCGAAATGGTAAGCGACCAGAATTTTTATGATTTACATGGTTTACGACATTAAGGATGGAACTATTTTAAATTGTTTTCCCAATTCAATTCCTTTTGAAATTATGTTGTTTTTATTCCCTGGAAAATCAGGGTATAATGGTTTTGTTAAAATGTATTTAACAGGGAGAAGGAGTCGTGGCAGGCCACATAAAGTAAATATATTCTTGATCAAGGCAACGAGCTGAGTCGATTTAGCCCTGTCCGTTTGTCTGTCCCTCCGTCCGTCTGTCTGTATATATGAACATCGATCTCAGAACCTATGAGTTAGAGACAGTTTGTTTTGGAGTTTGTTTAGTTTGTTTTGAAAATCCGATATCTATTCCCGTTTTAATTTTATCAAAATGAAGTTTTAAAATTATATCTCGTTTATTATTGAAGCATTTTATACAATTTATTATATTATTATATAATTATATATATATATATATATATATATATATATATATATATATATATATATATATATATATATATATATATATATATATATATATATATATATATATATATATATATATATATATATATATATATATATATATATATATATATATATATATATATATATATATATGTGAAAATTTTTACTGAATCTGTATAATTGTACTGATCTATAGATATAAATAAGGAGTAATTTCTGTACTAGATGACGTTTGCTTAACATCTCTCAAAGATCAAAAGCCTCAGCTTCTCTGCTTCATATAAATACAAATCTAATAAAAAAGTAAATAGAATGTCCGTCGATTCTGGTATTTATTCTAATCTCTAATTTCTTTCGTAGAAACTTTTAAAAAGATTATTTAATTTGTACAAATAATAATATACCGAAAGTTAGCTTAACGTGTTATTTCGATTATAGTAGCCAGATATTATTATTTTTTTACTGAGACTTTGTTTTTGTTTTTAGGACGAGGGAATCAACAAATCATTCAAAATATTTTATTTGTACCTATCAGAGCTAAGTCTGCAATATCGCGCGTATTTTCAATCGCTATTAAAATTGAAAAGGCTTTCCAATAATTTTATTGATTTATATCTTGATCTTGGGTTAAGTTTAGATAAGATAAGTTTAGTTGAACAAAGCAAAGTAAACATTACATAAAATCAAACTGCAGTAATCAATAATTTGTGTAGGCCCATAGGTGTGCCTATAAAGTATAAGACTATTTTTTTATTTATATACTGAGTTTTGACCCAGACATTTCTGCTAATATTTCCTTTGCTTCAAATAAAATTTAAAAAAATCATTTTTAAAAATTCATTTTAATTTTTTTTGTTTGGAGCTCGCTCGACTTTTATTAATATTTTGATCAGTATTGTTAAAACATTTTTGTAATTAACCGCAGTGGTAAAAGAAAGTATATTTTAGATCATTAGTGATCTTTTATATTTAGCCACATGAACTAATATATTTAAATCTCTTGGATGACAAAAGTTACATATTTTGAATGTTATGGATTAAATAAACTCATTAGTATTAGCAATGTCAAGTCTTAATATCCCGAAAACATTTTCTTCACATTAACTTTGCAGTACTGGTGAACATTATGTATGTATGTCATTCAATATGTGTATATTTTCATTTGATAACTTCTATATATTATTGTAAGTGTGATTTTCATATAAGACGAGCCTTTGCAATGCATTTCTATTTTTGTACACACTATACAACATTTTAAGCTTTTTTTTAAAATAAATATTAAATTTGCATAGCTGATTTCAAAGTTGATAGGAATACTTATACTATATTATTCTATAGTTTAATATTTTGAATTAAGCTGAGACTTATTAAATAGCAGTTGGTAACATTTTCAATATTTTCTGATACTATTTTTTATTGTTATTTATAGTTGGGCTTAATTATTAATTTTAGTTGTATTCGTAAGGTTACTTTAAAAAAAGTAATACAAAAAGTTTTGAATTTTTTGAACATTTCAATTAAAATAATATATGTAAATAGTATTAACAGCAAAGCAACCCATTCTTCTTCCACTTGCCCAGGCGTATGTAAAATTTTCTATGAGTTATGTTTTACATATTCACTTATAATATAAACTTCTTTATGTAAGATATAAACGAAAAATATATCATTGGAAAAAGGCAACTAAATCAGAGAAATAATTCTCATGCAATTGCACTACCGGACATCGTTGTCACCTGTTGATCAGTCTGCACTTTACGATTGTGGTCATGCTCAACTGTTTCAGAACTGTGAAAAATCCATGATACTTGATTGTTTATTCAAAACTTGCAACTTCTTACTTTGATCGTACTGCAATGGGACTGCCGGTTATATCCACAGGATTCTGATTGTTGTTATTCGTCGTGGAAGCGCGGCGTCCACTTCCAGATTTGTATGAAAATATGGAATCATTTTCCAAATCATTTTCAATCTGCCAACAATCATTAATAATGATAACTATTAAGGAATTATTTATGGAATTATTTTTAAAGGTGAGCCTACCACCTGTCGCTTATAGGACAACCGTTCGCTGGACACTGATCCGCATGAGGAGCTTTCTGATACCGCTTGCGTGACTGAGGCTACTGTTGGTGGACTGCTTGGGCCCGGGAAACGTTTTGAACAGACCTGAGATTGTATGTGTTCACAAATACGCCGAAAACGCCGGATATTACCTATATGAAAAAAAAGATTGGTTGTGCTTATTTTGCGTTTTCTTATTTCTTACAAACACCCTCTTATCTTCTATTAAAAAAGTAACTAAAAGTAACTGCAGAATCATTTTATTTTCTATCAGATATGGTGCAGAGATTGCATATGTTAAATTAACTTTCCCATCATGCTCATTATATTCCCACCTCTTTTGCTATACAAGTTTTTTTTCATGCACTTAAATTGAAGAATATTATAGTAATTTGATCTATACTTGTAAGCGTGAGTAAACTTAATCAACTTCCTTCAGAGAGAATTACCTCAATATTACAAATAGCAGAGTAAGAAAATATGTATTTTGAGTCATAATCTTAACGCCGGCAATTGCTCACCCAATTTTCGATTTCAAATAAGGGCTTGAACTCACTTATATATTAAGAATTTTTCTATTTAAAGTATAACTCACCTGATAGGAGTGTAAATGTTAAAGCGAATAGCATATCCGCCATATCTCCTTGCTTGCATATGGGACTAATGTCAACCTATTTCATGAGAAATATAGTAAAGCTTCCGAGATCAAAAATAATATTTAAATTTGGGTTACACACCTGAAATTTTACATGTCGATGAAACATAACAGATCCATTGCCGTTTCGCTTGTACTCAACGCGGAACGATGTGGGTGACACTACACTATGTGATAACTCTGCCATCTGACATATTTAAATTTAAATAGAATAAAACAGCAATTCATAAAAAAAAACTGGAAAATCACAAACTTATAAAAAAGTAAGAATGCTCTAGTCGAGACTAGTCGAGACGGATATACCCTGAACCCTGTCAAGAGCCGAAGATCGATATTATGAGAACTTATTTGTTGAATAATTTTTCTTGTAGATAAACTTGCGTAATCAAATTTCGATCATGACACTCCTCTGTATATATTTGCCAAAGCAAAAGTCTCTAGTACTTGAAAACTTATAACAAAAACCGAAATTGTAAAAATATAAATGAAACTAAATGCAAAATTTGGCAACTCTAGCTCCAAAAATGTACGATGTATAGCTTTATTGCTGAATATCAACTGTTTTTAATCGATAATAATTAAAAGGTAATTATAGAATTTTTGGAAACAAGATACCCTGAATCCCGAAGAATCGATTTACAATCATTTAAAGGTTCTTTTATACATAAATAGCAAACAACCCATGCACACGCACACACACATCCACAAGCACGCGCTCTGCTTGAACAAACTTTTAAAATATGATAATGACATTTATATGCTTTTGCAAAAGCACAAGTCTCTGGTATCCGAAATCTCAAAAATTACAAAAATTTTGTATTCATACACGAGTATGTATACACGTATGGTATACACGAGTATACATTTAAAAAAACCTCTAGCTTGAGTAGCTTGCTGTATCGCTGTATTTATACGGACAGACGGACGTGGCTATATCGACTCAGCTCGTCGTCCTAATCAAGAATATATATACATTATGGGGTCCGCCATGCTTCCTTCCATTTTCCATTTTCAAAACCATTATACCCTGATTTTCCATTTTCAATGCGTTCAGGGTATAAAAAGCACAAATCACTAGAACCTCGACCAGTTTTGAACATGCGCATGTAAGTTGATGTGCTTCGATTCACTTGGCGTTAGAGCAGCCATTTAGCAATTCTAAAATAAAGTAGCAGCTGATAATTCTTAGAATATACATATGCTAGCAACGTGGCCAAACTTATTATTCAATAACTTCTTTGTTGTTTCAAGGATTTATATGAAATTTTAAGCATATGTCCTATTAAATATTAGTCATTTTAAATAACATTCGAATTCATTCACATATTGGTTTTACTATTAATAAATTTTATTAATTGAAAATCAGTGGCTAATTTGCTGATTTTCAATTAAAATTTAGTAAAGTTAGGAGGCGGTATCTAAAATATATCAAACAAGTAAAAAAAATCTAGGGGACCCTGAACCCTGATTGATCTAAGTTTTTAAATATACGCTGTCGAGTATTTATAAACACAGATAAAATTGTTATATAATAAACATTTTCGACTAAAAACAAACATTTTTTGCCGGATTCGAACTCGCACCTTCACAATCAAATAGCCTAGTTTTAAATCAGTAACTTTAACTTGTCTTGCATTGCTTCTACCAGCAATGCCACTCCACCGCTATAGCATCGAATAGCAAATCTCAATTAAAGTAGCTGTTGAAAATTCCAGTCACAAAAAAATTATACACTGAATTTCCTTTTGCTTAAAGTACATATATAATCGAAGTATAATTTTGTAATTTCCGTTTCGAATCGGAAAATGTCCGGATGAGTAACTTAACATTAAAGATCTTACGGATAAAAACGCATGTATCAAATGAGCTTTGACTGTGGCAATAGGTTTGCCTTTTACCAATATGGTAAAAGTCTCGTCCTTTTCTGTGGTTATTAAATTGCCAAACCAAGAACGCTTAGTAAGCTCTGGTGATGATTCCGGCGTTAAGTGCACCTCATCAACGGAGACTAAAAAAAATATATGCAGATCGATTATTGCAAAAATCTGAAAGTGTAAATAACCCAGAAATACCCTGCATTTTCCTTCTATGAAAACGCGGACTGCCAAGAAAGCTGTTTTTTATGTTGGTGAGTCTTGTTTTCCATAGCTGTCCTCCAGGCGTATTGCAGTGCGGCCCGGGGATGCCTGGATTGCTATTATTGAGCAACGGCGAAACATTTGAATTCTCAACTGCATAACAAGTTATAGAAATAATATATATGTTGTAAGTACAGAAAGTTCTGAGAAACTTGATTCTAAATCATATCAATTGGAATTGTCGAACCTGAATTTGCCCGATGATGCACTGTAGATAAAGCTGCAGCGGAATTCCCACACGAATCACCACCCGGACCACTAGGTTTTTGCGTAAATTCGCCGCGCTCCCGAGCTGAAGTGCGTTCCTGAGACTGGCGCGTTGAATCACGGCGCTCCATACGCGGTTCCCTGACAAGTGTTATATCTCCCTCAATGCTTTTCTGTGAATTATGAGACGGCGTTCGGCTGACAGTCGTATGATGCACCGACCCTGAACGCTCTCTATCACCATAAGTTAAGTGACGTGAAACTGCGGCAGGTGAGGTAGGCCGCGATAAAGCATTAGCCTGCTGCTGCGCTAAACCCATTGGTGAGTTACAACGTGTTGGACTGTGATAAGATGAGCTGCGAACTGATGTAGACACCGTCGTAGGTGAGCGTCGTTGATGATTACGTGTACTGCTGTACGATCTAAAGCTGTTGATTAATTATTATAGTTAGTGAAGAGTAATGAACGAATTTTAATAAACTCACTTAAAGGCCTGTCGTCTAGGAGTAAGAGGTGAGCCCTCAGATATCTGTCCGTAGCTTGGCGCATTGGTCCCATTGATTCGACATTTATCCAACCTTTTTCTTGGTGGATCCACTGTATCTAGTTCATTGTGTGATTTTTGTGCAATTTCTTCATCATCCTCAAGGGCGGGACGGCGGCGCTTTCGTTCAAGAAGAAGAAAGTAAATAACCTTTTCGGTGTTATGGCTGCAAGTAAATAAGTATTAAATGGATTTTCATGAGAGGTGATTAGCTCAGCACCTAGCGCTTAAGAGTTCTTGTAAGAGCTTTTCCTTTTCCTTAAAGCAGCCCAGCGAGCATATAGCGTTTAAGACATCTGGATCTACAGCGGTTGCTGTAGGTATAACATGTGTTTGCACCACCTCCATCATAGGCAATTCCAGCTCCAACTCACCCTTACCACCAGCCGTAACCCAGACATGACGATTTATTTCGGCCAACTAATTTACATATATATTTCAAAAATACTTAGTAAGCTGGATATTGGAAATTAAAACAAGTAAATCTTTGGAATTATTTGATAATTGTCTTATATGTTTTTATGCCCATTTGAGAAGTGAAAAAGAATATAAAGTATATATATAATAATATATCCACCAGTAATACATACACCAACACTTGAACAGATAATATATTCACCAGTAATATATACATCAGCACTTGAACAGACCACCAAAGTCACGATCCCTTCTTATCATCCACTATAAACAAATCATACTCACTCCTACTCTCGGAGTCCCTTAACAAAGGATCACATTTCGTTAACAAAAACAGTATTGACTAAGAAAACATCGCTTTTCCTAGGTTCTAGCAATATATAAACACTGTGTTAAAAAAGCGTTACAAATTTTATCCGCCAAAGAAACAACGTTCAGCAAAGCGCGATTAAATAAAAAAATGAGAAACTTTTAAGTGAGCAAGTGCTTAATCAAAACAAGTAATCGGCTTCAACATGACTCTGGAATTGTCAGACGCCACCTCAACCAAGCCCAAAACATTGTTTTGTACTCAACGAGAGACGTCCGCCAACACATCGTGATACTCGGGACCATCGTGATGCAGCTACCTGGAGAAGCACAGAGGGTTTCTCAACTCTCACAGTTAGTTAGCAGTAGAAGGTGATACCACTAATACAACACTTTACACTAACGCCATGGATAACAAAGTCACAGAAGTAATTACCAGAAAATTACCAGACCGACTTTATATGACCTTGGTGAAATTTGATATCTCGACCAAACACAAAGAGAAGGCTTATATGAGAATAGCCTCACAGATAAATCAAAGAACAATTCGAACCAAAACCAAACCCGAACCAATTCAAACAGTCACCAAACTTACTCTAAGCCAAACTGGAACCAAACCAACTACTGCCAGAATAACTATCAATATACCAGGGCAAAACAATTTAGCCAATCAGCAACTTTTCACTGAATTTACCAATAAATTAAATCAGGGAAAACAAAAGAATCCTTTAAAATATCAAAAAATTGGCCAAGAACAAAATCAAAATCCATTCTCAAACCAACCAAACGACTAAGAGAAAGCACTAGCGGTCAAATTAAAATGGAATGGACAGAAAATTTTCTTCAATCTGCCTCGGATCAACTCAATGCAATCGCGCAAACCGACCAAGCCCCTATATCTAAATTATCTTAAATAACACTCCCCTCAAATGCATAATAGATACTGGCTCGTCCATAAATCTTATCAATGAAAATTATTTCAATTTCCCAAAGACCAAAGAGTATCTAAAAGTATCATAGAACTTAATAAAAGCTTATCATTTGCATCCATCAAACTTTGTTCTATTAAACAAAAATTCTCTTGTCACTATTTCTCATCCACTTACGATATATTATTTGGTAGAAACTACCTCTCTTCATGCAAAACTGTCATTAATTACGCAGAAGATAACGAAACTATTGGGAACTACACGTTCTATATTCAATATGATAATAAAATCTCCGATAAAATTCCTTATCCTCCAGCAGAGTTGGAATACGAATTATTTTCGTACGGAATAAATAACAATATAGAGAAAATAAATGAATACAGACTGAATCAATTAAATCTAGAAGAAACATATAAACTAAAAAAAATCCTTTACAACTATAGAGACATCCAATACAGAAAGGGTGAAAATTTGACCTTTACCTGTACAATTAAACATAAAATAATAACCAAACATGAGGACCGCATCTATAAACATCCTTATACACCCTCAAATTCTTGACCAGGAAGACTTTGCTAGGATTGCAAAACCCCTGAATTTAGGATTAAAAAAGGAATCAAAAATCGATATAACTAATCTAGACTTCATCGCAGCCTTCGAGAAATTAAAATCACTCATAACAAATGATCCCATACTAACCTACCAGAGATTTTTCTAACCAAAGACGCTAGTAATGTGGCTATAGGAGCAGTCCTCTCATAGGACCAAAAAGCAATTTTTTTTACTAGCAGAAGCCTAAACGATCAAGAAACAAACTATTCGGCAATAGAGAAAGAACTATTAGCTATTGTATGGTCCACCAAATACTTCCACCAATACTTCAGACCATATCATTTCAGTCGAAAATTTCAAATCCTTAGCGACCATAAACCACTAGTACGGTTACATAATATAAAAGAACCAAATATGAAAATGTTAAGATGAAAGATTTAATTAAACGAATACGATTATAATATCAAATACCTACAAGGAAAATAAAACTACGTAACCGATGCCCTCTGATGAAAATTTCCTAGGATAAGAAGTTAGTAGCTCCCGAGCAACCATACATAGTGCTCAAGGACATGAAAAAAACTGAGTACCTATTTCGGAAAAACCCATAAGCTTATATAACAGACAAATTGAATTCAGAAAAGGTAACGAAGACTAAATAAATATAATACATTACTTCCACAAATAAACATAAAAATAACCTTTATAGAAATGACTAACACATTTGCCAAAAGAATATCTTTGTTTAAAAAATAACGCTCCCTATTTTCATAACCTCTCATATTTCCCAATATTTAAAAAAGCTTACGCTGAAATCATAAATCCCGAAAGTAAAACAAAAACTCTAAGAACATTATCCAAACTACAAAATATCCTCATTTTTGCAAAATTTAAGGAAAAAAATCCTTTCAAATCACAAAAAATTGCTTCACCCCGGTATTACAAAAACTCTCAAGTGGTTCAGACCCCCAAAAATAATACAAAATATCATTAACTTAAGTGAAATTTTCAGTCTATCTAAATCTGAAAATAGGAACGCAAAATTTACTTTCAAAATCACTCCAGAAGTATATAGTCCCAGGGAAAAATACGTCATGGACTTTTATCTAATTGATAAACAATTCCTATCCTGCATTGAAATATATTCAAAATACGGAAACTTAGTGGTAGTCAAAAGCCGTGATTGGCTTCAATGACATGGGGAAGCCCACCGAAATCAAAGCAGAAAAAGACTCAGCATTTATATGCGCAGCACTTTTAAACTGGTTAAAATCCGAAAAAGTAAACATTAATATCACTACTAGCAGAAAAGGTATTTCCGACATAGAAAGATTTCACCGAAAAATCAACGAAAAATTAAGAATTATTAACATAGAATTCGACATAGAAAACAAACATACAAGATTTGTAACTATTCTATACACATACAACCACAAGACAAAACACTTGACAAAGAACAGAACCCCAGCAGACATATTTATTTACGGATGTGTCCAATAAAGACAGAATCGATTTTGAAATAAACACAGATTGCAAACATGCCCGACTAGTTAAAACTAAAACAACTACACCATTTGAGAAAACAGGCATTTGACGAAAAACACTTCATAGAACCAATAGAGGTAGACAAACTACACATTAAAAGTCTAAATTTAAAAGAAAAAAGAAAATTAACAAGAGCAAATATAACAACTAATTTAAGAAATCAACGTCTAACTTCTCTTACTTCTATCAATGATTCCCTCTACTATTAACCAAAGTTTCGAAATCAACCCAATCGAAGCACCAAACGGTTACCTAATTTTCGAGACAAGAACAATGGACTTACCATCTGACTACGAATACCATTACCTAACAGTAATCTTAACCAAAATACAAACTACATACAACGACTTACTAAAAAATTAAACCGTCAAATGAATAGAATACAAATAATTAAATGAAAAAAAAGAGTTTTAATAAACGCAATAGGTAAAATAAATAAATATCTTTCTGGCACTCTAGATTAAAATAACTAAGAATTAGAGCTCAAAATCAATAACTTAACATAGAACAATGATCTAAGCTACTTAATAAGTTCAGTAATCAAAAGCATAGAACTCTTTAATACCCTAAGCATCTCACAAGAGGCAGACAAAAAACTAGACTATCTTGTATTCAACCTAGATCATTTCACAGAATACAAAGAAGACATTGAACTAGGTATGCAGTTAACCAGATTAAGAATTTTCAATCCTAAACTTCTAAAACATTAACACGTATTAGATACGAATTCCGAAGAGATTGTAACTATCAAAACTTCTACTTGGTTTAATCGGGCACTAATGAAATACTTTTAATTTCACAAGTACTAAAACAAATAACCAAAACTCCACTTTATAAGATTCTGCCTTATCCAGACGAACAAAACAATACCTAAACAGAAAACAGAAACGAAACCTACTATACACAAAATAATAAAACATATTTAAAATCCACAAAAAAAAGAAATGAACTAATGTATAACTATTATAATAACACAAATCCCAGCAGAAAGTAAATATACAAAAATATTCAAAACACATCAAGTTAGCTACTTAGAACCAAACATAATTGTAACTTGGCACTTGCCCAAGACAAAAATCAAAGTCATAACATAATTAAGATATACGACTGTAGCGTTCAAATAAATGATATTTGAATTAATCATACTATCAGATTATACCAAAAGTATCTATGTAACAAATAATGTAACCTGCGAGCAAAATAAATAATTTAGAAAAAACAAAATATAAAAAGATATTATTTTAACAACTAGAGCTTTTGTAATTACATAATACTATTTGCCATTTTTAAATTTAAGTCAATATCAAAGAGAATTATCATAAGACGTGAAACAATTTTAAAATCGAGCAATTCCACATCAGAGGAACAACTACCCCCCAAAGCTCGTCCCCATGGACCACTAGAACCTATTTAACAACTATACCCTACATTTCCCGGCTGACGACAGGCTAATCTCTATAGAATGGGGAAGTAATATATTACTTAGCAAGTAATACATACACCAACACTTGAACAGACAACCAAAGTTACGATACCTTCTAATCATCCACTATAAATAAATCATACTCACTCCCACACTCGGAGTCCCATTGTGGGAACCCAGCATTCAGCATATTTCAAAGTGACCACTCACGCATAATTAAATCACGCCACTATCAACAAATCTAGCTATAAATGACAAACGAGCTATCAATCGTCAGCTCAGTCCTACTCAGGCCTTACACCACGTAAAACCTATAGGACAAGAGTTTTACTAATAATAAAGAACTTATTTTGTTATACAACTATAACGTTAAACTTATTATTATTATTATTATTATATATATATATATATATATATATATATATACATATATATATATATATATGATATATATATATATATATATATATATATATATATATATATATATATATATATATGCACTATACTAATTGGGCATGTGGTAAATCGGGTATAGTTATAGTTATATAGTTATATCATCCGCAGTTTAAGAAATGGAAGTCTATATTTTAATGCCCCTCAATCTTACTTATAACAGCTAGAGGCTTAAAATTTGTTTGTACAGCCCCATATTGCACGCGCAGATTAAGTTTAAATGGATAGTTATGAAGAACTTCCGGCACAGTAAAATGCTCCCCATTTTTAGCTTTTAACTTACCGTTAGACGCCTATCTGGATTAACCTCAATCATATCACGAAGCAAACTTTGACAATCGGGTGGAACAAAGTGTGGAATATGAAAGACACCGCGTTTCACTTTTTCTAGCAACTGACGCAAGTTGTCATCGTCAAAAGGTAAGGCACCCACCAGCAGAGCATAAAGAATCACACCACAAGACCAAACATCCGCCTTTCGTCCATCATATTTCTCACCCTAGTGGCAGCAATGAAAAGAGAAATAATTATATAATTTATGACTATCATAAAGTTAAAAAACTGATATATATCGAGAACTTAATTTCAACTTAATCTATATATTCCATTGAATATTTGTTATTATAGTAGAACGGAAACAGTTATCGATTTTTTGAAACAAACTCGATCTGCTTGTGCTATACAGGGACCTAAAAAATATGAAGTCTCTAATTCTTATAGATTCTGAGAGCGACGGACAAAAAACGGACATACAGGCGGACAGGGCAAAATCGAGTCAGCTCGTCACCCTGGTTACGAATATATATTTATTGGGTCTGTTAAGACTCTTTCTCCCTGTTACATACATTTTAACAAAACAAATATTCCCTGATTTCCTATTTCATTGTTTTTTGGGTATAACAAGTAAGTATGTTCTTGCCGAGATTGCTCGACTAAAAGATGTCCTTAGTCCTGCGAACAGCTGCGCAGTTTACGCAGCACCTGCGTTTGGAAATGTGATGAGTCATCATCAAAGTCAAAATCTATACTTATTACGTATACAATACATGTGAGTCAGGAGTGCGTGACTTTATCATAGTCAAACGATGGAGATGAATATATATGGATATATCATATATATGTATAAGTTAACACGATTGATCAGCAACAAAGTAGTCAAAAACCCGATCATGCATTGTCAGAATGAGGACAGCTATTCAGCTATGTGGTCGTATATTGCACAACAATGTTTTGGGCACTGACTGACGACGAAATGTGACACAACCCACGAGTTGATAAATCATCTAAGGGCGAGCTTTGATTTAAGAAGTTATGTTATTAAGAGTAAGTTGAATTTGGTGCAGATCTTCGCTTGTAAGACATCGCACAACTTGTCAGCCAAAGAAAAAAGTAAACGCTAATTGGAGGCGACTGGAATGGTTGGCACCCATTTTGGAGTAGTAACAGAGCGAACCAACGTGGAGAGGTAATATTCGAAGCAATTCAAAGCGCACAATACTCCATCTTAGCTACGGGAGCCCCCACACGCTACCCAATTAATGGACATTATCCCTCTACATTTGATTTAGCGATCTACAAAGGAATCAGTCACAGACTCCTGAGCATTGAAGAATGCCTCGACTTATCTTCGGACCATCTTCCGCTGATAGTCACTGTCCACGCTCAGCCACAACCTTTTCCGACCAGACAACGCATTCTGCCCATAGGATCGGATCTAGCAATCTTCAAGCTCACTCTACACTCTTCACTGCATCCGGAAATATAACTCCGCACTGCAGAAGATGTAGAATACGCATCAAATAGATTGCAAGATGCCATAGCAGAGGCAACGCTGCTAGCCGCAACGGCCATTCATAATCAAAACCACTCGCACTACAGCATTCCTCACACCCCGCATGTTCAAAATCTGCTCGAATACAAGCGATGGGCAAGGAGCCGATGGATCAGAACACGTGCAGCCAGCGACAAAAGCAGATACAACGAAGCCACCAGACAGCTCAAAGTTGCCCTGGCCCATGTGCAATGCACACGCATTGGTTCTTGAAAGAGCAGATACTCCAGCTGATGCAGAATTTCAGCTATGGCGATATACGCGTAAAGGCAGCCTTTACGTCGTCACTCCATCCTGAGCGCTAAGGGTGGGTGGCTTACCGGAGACGAAGAGCAGGCCGAAGCCTTTGCTGATCACCTTCACGAGCAATTCTCTCCGCTGCAAACAACCGAGCCAGCCGACTTAGAGAGCATCAGAAGCACTGCGAAATCTCCTATCCAAGAAGGTATCCCTATAGAAGCATGCAAAAAGGCAGTTCTCAATCTGATGAAAGCTGTAAAAGCTAAAAAAGCACCGGGATGTGACCGAATAGATGGCGAAGTTCTCAGGGCACTGTCCGAATCAACTATAGACTACTTTGTAATACTATGCAACGCCATCCTTCGTATTCAACACTTTCCAACCTGCTGAAATAATCATGATCCCGAAACCTGGAAAACCCGAAAAGGAAATTGCTTCCTACAGACCCATCAGCTTGCTACCGATACTCTCCAAAAAAATCAAAAGAATTTTGTTGCGAAAAGTGCTCAATGAGCTGAGTCAAAGTAACACAATACCAGAGCATCAATTCGGCTTCAGGAGACAGCTCGGTACGCCAGAGCAAGTGCATCAGTCGTCAACCACATTCTCGGCGCGTTTGAAAATAAGGAATACTGTTCTGCAGTCTTTCTTGATGTTAAGCAGGCATTCGATCGGGTTTGACATGTGGGCCTGCTTAACAAGATAAGAAAAGCCCTACCTGGCTTCATCTTCAAGATGCTGACCTCCTTCCTGTCAGGGAGAAGCTTCCAGGTCCTAAGAGGACAGGCAACATCGTCGAGTCGACCAGTCAAAGCAGGCGTGCCCCAAGGTAGTGTGCTTGGCCCAACGCTGACATGCCGTTGCCTCCCTGCAACAGTGATATGTTTATAGCGACGTACGCAGACGATACCGCCATACTTAGTCGCAATAAGTCGCCCCAAGTAGCCTCTGCTCAGATGCAAATATACCTGCACGACCTCAATCGGTGTCCAATTCGCTGGAGTATCGATATTAACGCTCAAAAATCTACACATATAACTTTTGCAATCAGAAGCGGAGACTGCCCCGAAGCGACTCTCGGAGCTCCTATACCACGAGCAAATAAGGTGAAGTATCTGGGAGTAACACTGGATAAGAGGCTGACCTATGGCCCGCACATAAGTGAGACAGTCAAAATGGGATGAGAGAAACGGGTCTGCTGCGAGAGCGCACTTAACAAAGTGCAGACCACTCAAAATAAAGAACTAAGGAAATGGACCGGAACCAAATGGTTCGTCAGAAACGAAACTCTTCACATTGACCTTAAGATGCCGACAACTGCTGAACTCATTGGCCGACACAGGTATGCGGACAGAATATCCGCCCAACCAAACCAGCTTGTAGCCAATTTAGTCACCAACGCAATTAACAGAAGACTGAAAGGATGTACCACTTGGATCTCAGAAGAGACTTAAATTAAAATAATAATAATATATAATAACTAAGTAGCAATAAAGGCATTTAGCCAACTTAATAGTTAAGGTCTATTTAAAAATGCGCTATATAGTTAAAGCTGCAATAGATTTAAAATTAAGCGAAAAAAAAGATGAATTTGGAAAGTCGAGAAGAAGTGACTCATATTACTAACAATAAATATCAAACAATTAACTAACAAATAATAATACTATTGTCGCTCTGATGGTTGTCGGTGATGGTTCTCAGTGGTCTTTGACTGAGCTCTCTGGACAATGTCGTTGATATTGCTAGTGTTTTAAGCCAGAGTTGTGGACCAGAACCTTGCAGTCTAAACTTAGAGAAGAACGAGGGTTGAAAATCCAATGAAGGCTATTGACTTTCAGTTTTATATGTGTTTTTTTAGCTTCAATGTGTTAGCATCATGTAAGTCGTCTATCTAGGTGTACTTCTAGATACGTTACTTCGTTTTGGGAAGGTTGAAAAAGTTTTTGAAGGTGAGTTTCAAAAGCGCTTTCTCTCTCTTCATCGTTGTGTGCCCAGTTTCTTATAGGCAGAGTTGGGTGAGCATCCATACCCTCGTCCCGAGGCCTGAAATTTGGAACATATAACCGAAGGCGTGCCAAATCGCAATGCATCAAGCAAATCGGAAAATGCATTTTCCGGTAATTCGGAAACCATGAAGGTAAAAGTGCTAGAAGTTGGAAAATGGACCTCAGCCCAAATTTAGCACGGGAGTTACTACAACGATCCTAAAAATATCGAACTATATCGATAATTTTATATCTACTTCCTCTGTGTGCGTGGTGCGTGTGCGTATAAATTGAATCTGACTATTTTTACAAATTTTTATATATATTCAACACTATTGATATTGATATATACATACAAAGCCCGCCCCAAAATACATTTTTAACAAATAAATGAAAATAAATGAAAGAATTTGTTAAAAAAAAAAAAAGAAAAAGCATCGAAAGCCGTTAGAATCAATAGTGTTGAATATATATAAAAATTTGTAAAAATAGTCAGATTCAATTTATACGCACACGCACCACGCACACAGAGGAAGTAGATATAAAATTATCGATATAGTTCGATATTTTTAGGATCGTTGTAGTAACTCCCGTGCTAAATTTGGGCTGAGGTCCATTTTCCAACTTCTAGCACTTTTACCTTCATGGTTTCCGAATTACCGGAAAATGCATTTTCCGATTTGCTTGATGCATTGCGATTTGGCACGCCTTCGGTTATATGTTCCAAATTTCAGGCCTCGGGACGAGGGTATGGATGCTCACCCAACTCTGCCTATAAGAAACTGGGCACACAACGATGAAGAGAGAGAAAGCGCTTTTGAAACTCACCTTCAAAAACTTTTTCAACCTTCCCAAAACGAAGTAACGTATCTAGAAGTACACCTAGATAGACGACTTACATGATGCTAACACATTGAAGCTAAAAAAACACATATAAAACTGAAAGTCAATAGCCTTCATTGGATTTTCAACCCTCGTTCTTCTCTAAGTTTAGACTGCAAGGTTCTGGTCCACAACTCTGGCTTAAAACACTAGCAATATCAACGACATTGTCCAGAGAGCTCAGTCAAAGACCACTGAGAACCATCACCGACAACCATCAGAGCGACAATAGTATTATTATTTGTTAGTTAATTGTTTGATATTTATTGTTAGTAATATGAGTCACTTCTTCTCGACTTTCCAAATTCATCTTTTTTTTCGCTTAATTTTAAATCTATTGCAGCTTTAACTATATAGCGCATTTTTAAATAGACCTTAACTATTAAGTTGGCTAAATGCCTTTATTGCTACTTAGTTATTATATATTATTATTATTTTAATTTAAGTCTCTTCTGAGATCCAAGTGGTACATCCTTTCAGTCTTCTGTTAATTGCGTTGGTGACTAAATTGGCTACAAGCTGGTTTGGTTGGGCGGATATTCTGTCCGCATACCTGTGTCGGCCAATGAGTTCAGCAGTTGTCGGCATCTTAAGGTCAATGTGAAGAGTTTCGTTTCTGACGAACCATTTGGTTCCGGTCCATTTCCTTAGTGCTTTATTTTGAGTGGTCTGCACTTTGTTAAGTGCGCTCTCGCAGCAGACCCGTTTCTCTCATCCCATTTTGACTGTCTCACTTATGTGCGGGCCATAGGTCAGCCTCTTATCCAGTGTTACTCCCAGATACTTCACCTTATTTGCTCGTGGTATAGGAGCTCCGAGAGTCGCTTCGGGGCAGTCTCCGCTTCTGATTGCAAAAGTTATATGTGTAGATTTTTGAGCGTTAATATCGATACTCCAGCGAATTGGACACCGATTGAGGTCGTGCAGGTATATTTGCATCTGAGCAGAGGCTACTTGGGGCGACTTATTGCGACTAAGTATGGCGGTATCGTCTGCGTACGTCGCTATAAACATATCACTGTTGCAGGGAGGCAACGGCATGTCAGCGTTGGGCCAAGCACACTACCTTGGGGCACGCCTGCTTTGACTGGTCGACTCGACGATGTTGCCTGTCCTCTTAGGACCTGGAAGCTTCTCCCTGACAGGAAGGAGGTCAGCATCTTGAAGATGAAGCCAGGTAGGGCTTTTCTTATCTTGTTAAGCAGGCCCACATGTCAAACCCGATCGAATGCCTGCTTAACATCAAGAAAGACTGCAGAACAGTATTCCTTATTTTCAAACGCGCCGAGAATGTGGTTGACGACTGATGCACTTGCTCTG
This sequence comes from Drosophila anceps, assembly GCA_035045945.1. Taxonomy (NCBI): domain Eukaryota; kingdom Metazoa; phylum Arthropoda; class Insecta; order Diptera; family Drosophilidae; genus Drosophila; species Drosophila anceps. The sequence continues at coordinate 36,020 of JAWNON010000183.1, forward strand.
GCGTACCGAGCTGTCTCCTGAAGCCGAATTGATGCTCTGGTATTGTGTTACTTTGACTCAGCTCATTGAGCACTTTTCGCAACAAAATTCTTTTGATTTTTTTGGAGAGTATCGGTAGCAAGCTGATGGGTCTGTAGGAAGCAATTTCCTTTTCGGGTTTTCCAGGTTTCGGGATCATGATTATTTCAGCAGGTTGGAAAGTGTTGAATACGAAGGATGGCGTTGCATAGTATTACAAAGTAGTCTATAGTTGATTCGGACAGTGCCCTGAGAACTTCGCCATCTATTCGGTCACATCCCGGTGCTTTTTTAGCTTTTACAGCTTTCATCAGATTGAGAACTGCCTTTTTGCATGCTTCTATAGGGATACCTTCTTGGATAGGAGATTTCGCAGTGCTTCTGATGCTCTCTAAGTCGGCTGGCTCGGTTGTTTGCAGCGGAGAGAATTGCTCGTGAAGGTGATCAGCAAAGGCTTCGGCCTGCTCTTCGTCTCCGGTAAGCCACCCACCCTTAGCGCTCAGGATGGAGTGACGACGTAAAGGCTGCCTTTACGCGTATATCGCCATAGCTGAAATTCTGCATCAGCTGGAGTATCTGCTCTTTCAAGAACCAATGCGTGTGCATTGCACATGGGCCAGGGCAACTTTGAGCTGTCTGGTGGCTTCGTTGTATCTGCTTTTGTCGCTGGCTGCACGTGTTCTGATCCATCGGCTCCTTGCCCATCGCTTGTATTCGAGCAGATTTTGAACATGCGGGGTGTGAGGAATGCTGTAGTGCGAGTGGTTTTGATTATGAATGGCCGTTGCGGCTAGCAGCGTTGCCTCTGCTATGGCATCTTGCAATCTATTTGATGCGTATTCTACATCTTCTGCAGTGCGGAGTTATATTTCCGGATGCAGTGAAGAGTGTAGAGTGAGCTTGAAGATTGCTAGATCCGATCCTATGGGCAGAATGCGTTGTCTGGTCGGAAAAGGTTGTGGCTGAGCGTGGACAGTGACTATCAGCGGAAGATGGTCCGAAGATAAGTCGAGGCATTCTTCAATGCTCAGGAGTCTGTGACTGATTCCTTTGTAGATCGCTAAATCAAATGTAGAGGGATAATGTCCATTAATTGGGTAGCGTGTGGGGGCTCCCGTAGCTAAGATGGAGTATTGTGCGCTTTGAATTGCTTCGAATATTACCTCTCCACGTTGGTTCGCTCTGTTACTACTCCAAAATGGGTGCCAACCATTCCAGTCGCCTCCAATTAGCGTTTACTTTTTTCTTTGGCTGACAAGTTGTGCGATGTCTTACAAGCGAAGATCTGCACCAAATTCAACTTACTCTTAATAACATAACTTCTTAAATCAAAGCTCGCCCTTAGATGATTTATCAACTCGTGGGTTGTGTCACATTTCGTCGTCAGTCAGTGCCCAAAACATTGTTGTGCAATATACGACCACATAGCTGAATAGCTGTCCTCATTCTGACAATGCATGATCGGGTTTTTGACTACTTTGTTGCTGATCAATCGTGTTAACTTATACATATATATGATATATCCATATATATTCATCTCCATCGTTTGACTATGATAAAGTCACGCACTCCTGACTCACATGTATTGTATACGTAATAAGTATAGATTTTGACTTTGATGATGACTCATCACATTTCCAAACGCAGGTGCTGCGTAAACTGCGCAGCTGTTCGCAGGACTAAGGACATCTTTTAGTCGAGCAATCTCGGCAAGAACATACTTACTTGTTATACCCAAAAAACAATGAAATAGGAAATCAGCAAATCGGAAAATGCATTTTCCGGTAATTCGGAAACCATGAAGGTAAAAGTGCTAGAAGTTGGAAAATGGACCTCAGCCCAAATTTAGCACGGGAGTTACTACAACGATCCTAAAAATATCGAACTATATCGATAATTTTATATCTACTTCCTCTGTGTGCGTGGTGCGTGTGCGTATAAATTGAATCTGACTATTTTTACAAATTTTTATATATATTCAACACTATTGATTCTAACGGCTTTCGATGCTTTTTCTTTTTTTTTTTTTAACAAATTCTTTCATTTATTTTCATTTATTTGTTAAAAATGTATTTTGGGGCGGGCTTTGTATGTATATATATACATATATATATATATATATATATATATATATATATATATATATATATATATATATATATATATATATATATATATATATATATAGATATATATATATATATATATATATATATATATATATATATATATATATATATATATATATATATATATATATATATATATATATATATATATATATATATATATATATATATATATATATATATATATATATATATATATATATATATATATATATATATATATATATATATATATATATATATATATATATATATATATATATATATATATATATATATATATATATATATATATATATATATATATATATATATATATATATATATATATATATATATATATATAGCAGAGTCGTTAATTTCTTGTGGCAACGCCGTCGCCTCACTCGTACGCTACTTTGGTGACAGACAAATTCTACGTAATAGATAAATTCTAAGAATGGTTTGATAATATACCAATCTCATTGCGCAGCTGCGTCTTGCATGCACAGTGCTCAAACTAAGTTCATAATGTGACAGACACGTACAGCGGCCTTCCTGATAAAACTCACGTACTAGTGTGTTGTCTTAACTCAACCACATAAGTGAAATAGTTCAGGATTCGAAGGCTTCCTGGATATTTCAAACCAAGCAAATTTTTGTAGTTCCTTTTACACATAATTAATTTATCATTTGTGTAGTTACTTTTACACATTATTAAATTATCATTGGTGTAGTTCATGTGTCTTCTGCTATGGTGCGGTCTTCAATTTACACATACGACCCCTGTCATAAAATGTCTAGTCTGCTATGGTGCGGTCTTCTATTTACACATACGACCCTTGCTTAAACATGTCTCTTCTTCTATAATGCGGTCTTCCATTTACACATACGTCCCCCGCCATAACATGTCCCTTCTGCTATGGTGCGGTCTTTCTTTTACACATACAGTAAACAGCAATTCGCGCATACAGTTCGTACATACAGTAAGTTCCGACGCGTCCATTCTGACCATTACACTAAATTCATAATTTTTATCAAACTTTTTCTTAAAACAAAAGATTTAAAGATTTCATTTTGACTATTTTCATTTCTTAGTTAAAAAAAATTCTCCAAAATAATATTAAGTGTTTTCGCACATTACTTCAACATAATTACTAAGATTTTCATTGTTTTTCTTTTTTCACTTGGCCGGATAACACCATCGTCTGACTTAGAAGGATAACACTATCGTCTCACTTGGACAGATAATACTTTCGTCTCACTTGGACGGATAACACAAAACATTACCATGCCACATCAATGCATCAATTATACATTCGCCGGGCTATTTCCATTTGAATTCTTAAATACCATCTCTTCCGCCAATCACAAAATTTGCCATGTCCAAGTTTATTGCAACTTCATTGCAATTAACCACATCACAATTTCATCACACAAGATATCCTCTCACGCGGTTATCTCACAATAATCTTAACAAGTCTCAGGTGGATATTTCAATTACTCCGGAACATAACCATCTGGCATCTTTTTCAAATCCTCCTGGCAATATTTATACATTCTCTTACTATGCAACGACTTCAAAATGTATCTGTCGCCTTCTAAAACTTCAATAACCAAGAGTGGTACGCTAAATTATTGCATCCAACTTGGTCTGATGTCGCTCTTCATTTTTCAATAGAACATAATAACCAATTTTGTGTCCAATGACATTTGATTTATATTTATCGAATCTGGTTTTGTAGTAAATCGCCAGGTTATTTATGTTTTCTAATGCTCTGTCTCTAATATCTACTTTATCAATCTCAATCGCTGTATCGCATGGTGGAATCAAGGTCAGAGGACGTGCATCCTGCTAAGACTGGGGACTTGATTCAACCGCGGACACAAGATTTTTAAGAGTGCTCATAACGCGCTCTCCTTGTCCATTCGCGACTTCTTTCAGTGGCTATAAAATGAAGTTTAAGCTTTAGTGACGCACAAAACTCTGCAAATTTTCTACTGGTGATCAGCAATTATTTTTATTATCGGAACTCCATGTAAAGAAATAGATGATTTCATTGCTCCTTAAGGTCATTTTTTCTACTAAGACTTCATGTTATGTCGATATGCACCGTATGCCACGAAATGTTCGATTTTGGAATTGGGTGTAACCCTGCCTGCATTTTGCCAGATGAACTCTTCAATGTTTTACATGTGATGCAACTATGGACAAATTTTTTTTAACATATTTCTTCATCTTAGCAAACCAATAATATTCGTAAGTCTTGTCAAGAGTCTTCTTCAATCCCAAATGCATAATTGATTCGTGAACTCGATTTATCACGGACTATCGAAAAGCATGCGGTACCACGGGCAAACATCGTGTTTTTCCATTCCTTTGAATTTTGCGAAACAAAATGCCTTATCTCAGGTCATAAGTTTGAGCAATATCGTCTGTTAACTCATTACTGTTAAGTTTATCTATAATGTCAGTAATTTCAGAATCCTGTCGTTATTCAGCAGTAAGCCAATCAACAGAGGCTTCAACCAACCCTACACGCTTTCCGAGTACTTTACACTTTTCGTTTATAGTCGCTTCCTGTACATGATTCTGGATAAAAATTTACGTGCGCCATGCGCTTTCCTTCTCTATATTCTATCCCGAAATAAAGACTGTAAATACGCCCACTAGCGATGCACCTTTGGCGTTGGATCCATATTAGTTCCCGATTCTTTGAGAGAATTGCAATCTGCATACATAATAAACTCACGACCAAGAAAATAATGCCGATAATGCTTAACTTACTCAGCAACTGCCAATGGTTCAAATTCATAGGAACGGTATCTGGACTCTGCAGGGGAAGTTATTTCACTAAAATATTCCACTACGTAGGGATTACCATTAATCCGGTGCATAAACATAGCGCCATAGCCATGAGAGCTCGCATCTGTGTGCAGCTCCATCGGATCAAATATTATAAGCAATGGCTCATTTGTAAGAATGACAATGATTTTTTTTTTCTAATTGCTTCCAAATCATCATTCTAGTGAATATATATGGGTTCATAATCTGAGAGAGTTAAGGCACCAAATTACGGAAACAAGACGACAATCCAATATATTGCCTCACATTACTAATGTTGGTGATATTACTATGGAATAGTATGATATTTGCGTTAATCGAACATTTACATAACTTAATGGGTTCTGTATATGTCGCCAATACCCCGTATTATAACAAAATTGTTAAAGAGTTTGCCACCAAATTTATCAGCAACACTGTATCTAATAAGCTAGCATTTGATTCACTGTAGTCAACGCAAAAACGATGAGAACTATCCTTTTTGTTTACTAACATCAAAGGGCTTGCATAGCAACTTGGTTTTATGGCATTGCATTCCATTAATTCTCTAATTTTGTCTGGAACCAACTCTCTTTCATTTGGGCTAAGTCTTTATGGTCTTTTTTGAACAATTTTTCTGAGGTCTATCAATTTAATTTTCATTTCACCTGTACTGAATCTAGAAGAAGGAATTCCCCTGGTAAAAGATTTTGAATATTTTTCCAATACATTTTTTAATTCCTCCTTATCTTCACCGCCAAGATCAGTATTCAATTCAGAAAATGTATTATCATTTGTACAACAGTTTACATATTTTGATCTAACAACTTTAAATATTCCAGGTCATGTAATGTTATGAAAACCCGGCGACAGTATTTGTCGACAAATCACAATGCCGTTATTCAAATACTCATCGCCCAAAACATGATGTAGCATTTCAATACAATAACTGTTAATTTTTACGTTACTAAGTATTTGCAATGTACCACAAATGCTGTCATTGCCAATACTTTTCAACATTACTACTTTGGTAATTCTTTTACCGACTAACTTAGCGCTTATCTTCTGTTTAATCAATGAACATTCCAATCCAGAATCAATCGTTGTCATGAAAGTCTCGCCTTGATAAACCATTTCCTCCACGTCCATCTTAGGCCATTTAGTAGTGAGTGACATCACCATACGACTAGCATAATTGGACATTCTCCGTCAGTTGGGCTACTTGTTAACATTGTTAAGAACATTGCCGCTGATGTTTCTACACTGGAAAAACGCTGAACGAAAAGTTCTTTAAGCTCGGCCCAATTTATGTCAGGGTAACATATTTGTGAGATCCACTGCGACTACTACCTTCCAACGGTGCACTAAAAGCCATCACTAACTCATAGCCTTTATGTCATTTTCCGCCAGAATTATATTTACTGTAGCACACCAAGCATAACGCTGGCATCTACGTGCCAATTGTGCGGACAGCAACTGGCCTGAGCACAGTAGCCTGCAACGTCACGAATTTTAAATCACGTTAAGATTTTCAACGCGACGGCTTGGCATGTTAACGCGTGCGCTCCCTCTCTTTCTCTCTTTCACTCACTCTCGCTTTTGAGAGCAAGACACGCGCAACGGTAAAAGCCGAAAGCCACACGGACATTCACAAACATGACGAACATTGTTTTAGAGCCTCTTTCGCCTCATTTGAATATGCAAAAACATTTCACTTGGCACAGCTGTTTATCTTATTGTAATATCAACGAATTAACCTCGCTTTTCTTTTCTAATTCTGCTTTGTACTGCTCCATTAATATTATGTCTGCGGTAACGCACCATTTCGAGGCATCAGCGTCCGCGTTATCAGAAAATTTTTTTTGGCAAAGTGACGCCACGTATTTGCTGCTGTTTGCGTGGTTTTTACAAGCTCCAACAGGCCTCGATTTTGCATTTGTAGGACAATGCGTCATTGATTCTCAGAAAATGCAGGCGGTGGTGCCGATCCCACTTATGATGTCGTAGAGTCATTAATTTCTTGTGGCTGGTCTACCATATTGATACACAAACTTTCGGAGTGAAGCGAATTCCAACCGGCGCGTGAAATTCTCTGAACTTGACTGTCTCGCATTTTCTGATCACGCCAGCTGGACTACACTCGACGACAGCGCGACAATGCAGTCGCCACACTCGTACGCTACTTTGACGCCAGACATATGTTAGGTCATAGACAAATACTAAGAATGGTTTCACAATATACCAATTTCATTGCGCAGCTGCGTCTTGTATGCGCAGTGGCTTTACATCAATCTTTAAACTGTTCGCCATTTCGAACACTTCGAGCACAGGGTTAGGAATATACATTGTTGAAAGATTTATAATTGCTCGAAGAGCCCTTAGTTCCGATTTCTCGATCAGATAACCTTGTTCTGTTGAGAAAAGACGATAAAATGAATGTACGTCTAGCATACGAACGAAACGCAGGCCAATATAATTTGCGAGCAAACTAGATGCTTTTAAAGAAGGGCAGTAAGACTTTCGACTAAATTTCTTGTTTGCTTGGCGTTAACGCCAAACTTGGACCTCAATTTCTGAAATGCCGAATTATAAAAAAAATAGGAAATGGTTATTATTTACTTGTAAGCCCGCAAGGCTTAGAAGTTGGCACCTAGCATGCAAAAAATATTTGTTAACTCCCGCTAATATTCCATTCAACGGTGGTATATTATCGAGTTATGTAATGGTCGCATGCGATAAGCAAGATAAACTGATAAAAGAAAGTATAGAGTGTTTTCCGATCGTTGGCATTGCCGTCTGCAATTAACAGCAAATTTAAAAAAGAAGTAAGAATGCTTTAGTTAGATTACTCGGCTACGAGATACCCTGAATCCTGCAAAGAACCGATTATATAATTATTTGATAATCTTTTTATACATACATAGCAAACAGCAAATTCATTCTAGGTATTTATTACACGGTAAATCTGAACCCTCTAGCCTTAACTGTATACAAGTTACGTTTAAAAAACGAAGTAAAATTATCGATTTTTATCGATAAAATGAAATGAGATAAGTTATCGAAAAAAATGATAAACTCGTACTGCGTATTCTATAGAATAATATACATTTAAGATCTCTAGCTTTTTTTGTTTGCGAGATCGCTGCGTTCGACTCAGCTCGTCGACCTGATTAAGAATATATATACTTTATGGGGTCTCTAGCCTTAACTGTATACAAGTTACGTTTAAAAAACGAAGTAAAATTATCGATTTTTATCGATAAAATGAAATGAGATAAGTTATCGAAAAAAATGATAAACTCGTACTGCGTATTCTATAGAATAATATACATTTAAGATCTCTAGCTTTTTTTGTTTGCGAGATCGCTGCGTTCGACTCAGCTCGTCGATCTGATTAAGAATATATATACTTTATGGGGTCTGCCAGGCATCCTTCTGCCTGTTACATACATCACAACACCATTTTAACCTGATTTCTCGATTTGAATGGGTTGAGAGTATTAAATAAATCACCAGAGAAATTATATATTGGCATGTTCACTTGCCGTCGGAAAGTACAGTACACTGACCAAAAAAATTAAATAATAGAAGTTAGTTAAAATAAATAAAAATCACTAAAAAATCTATCAATAAAATAAATAAATAAGATAAATAAACGAAATAAATAAATAGAAAAGAAGTAAGAGTGCTCTATTCGAGACTGAACGTTGAGAAGAGATATCTTTTAAAACATTCTATGCTTATTTAACATATATAAATACATATGTATATACAAGCAACACATACGCACGCTCGCATGCATAGGCACGCGCTATGTTAACAGCGGAGTTAATGCAGCTTCTGCGCTTGGGCTATAGTATGGAAACTTATTTGTTGAATAAGTTTTTTCTAGATAGATTTTCGAATTCAAACTTTTAAAGCGTGATTCATGATCATTTATTTGTAAATATTTACCAAAGCTTGTCTCTTGTACTTAAAATACATTTTTGAAAATTATAACAGAAAAATATAACAGAAATCGCAATTGTATAAAATACACATAGCACTAAATAAAAAATTTGTCGAGTCTAGCTCTAAAGACGTACGGGATATAATTTTATACCTGCATTTCGAGAAAGTTTTTAATCGATATCATTAAAACAGGAATAGTTATCGAATTTTTGAGACAAACTCGATCTGCGCGTGCTATACACGGACCTTTTAAAAAAATGAAGTCTCTACCTCTTCTAGGCTATATCAACTCAGCTCGTCACCCTGATCAAGAATATAAATACTATATTACTCATTTAACTTATTTCCCCATTTATTTTGTTCCTGATGGTGTAATCTATACTTTACTGTTTTAGTAAGGAGTCCAAAATAACTAATTTTATGGATTTGGGAAAAGTATGGCAAAAACCCAACCCATCGCCGAAAGAACTAAAGGCACCAGAGGATTCTGCCCGCCATTACTCGATCCACACAAACTACACCAATTAGACCGCCACAAAGAATTATTGCGCCCTACTTGGAACTTGTGGAGATCTCCTGAACCCTCACACTTTATGTTTAAAAAAAAAAAAAAAAAACAAATAAAAAGTAAATATTGTCATTGCCTGGTTCCGAGCTTGGGATTTCTGGCCGACGTGCACCAATTTAAACAAAACCACCACTTCACTGCTTGAACCACTGATAACAAATCCAAAACTTAAGTAACAGTTAATAATTCAACTACAATTTAATCAATTCAAGAATATGCGAGAATTTACTTTTTTCATTTCATTGAAAACAATTAACTATCATAGAAATTATTAAAAAAAACCTTTTGCAAGGGGCCAGCAGTTTTTTTATACATGTACATAAATGTATAAAAAAACTGCTGGCCCCTTGCAAAAGGTTTTTTTTTAATAATTTCTATGATAGTTAATTGTTTTCAATGAAATTTTCAGCATATGATCTACATATTTTATTGTTTATTTAGCATATACTTACGTATATACACTGCACTGCAGATATACATCGACTGCGCTCTGGCTGCAGATGGACTTAGATGATGGTCTTTCGTAATCATGACATTCATATGTATATATTTACCAAATCACAAGTCACTAGTACTTGAAATACTTTTTTGCAAATTGGGGCAGAAGGGGGCTTGGTATGCAAAAAATAATAAAAATTAGAATTGTATAAAATATAAATGAAGTCCAATTAAAAATTTGGCGTCTCTAGCTGCAAAGACGTACGAGATATAATTTTACACCTATGTTTCGAAAAGGTTTTTAATCGATAACATTAAAAAAGGGAAGGGAATTATTGATAATTATAGAATTATCTTCTGACTTTGTCTGAACTTTGATTTCATTAGTATTACCTCTTATAAGAGGAATTATGTGGAAATTGTCGAGATCTATGAGTTTTATAACTTAATTATCAAAAGCACTGGAGCTTTTCTCGCAAATCAGCATTGGGGGTGGCTTTGGATTTTTCTTGTCACTTTGTTTGGGACTACACTTAACTTTCTTTTAACTTGGATCTAGCAATTCATACCGAGAATCGATGCAGTTTTACGGTAGCTAAAGCGTTCTCTAGCTGAGTTCAGTTTTCTTTGACTAATGCATACTGTAACATTCGGTCTATTCCAGTTTCAGCCAACAGTGTGTTCTTGCCAACAAATTTATTTGTTGAAGCCCCTGCGATAATAAATAGCCAATAAATGTTTTAGGTTTGAGTTGGTTAAATTCACTTAATATATTGTGTTTCATGCCTGCCCGAGTATTTCTGCTATATGCAAGGACTCGCCTCCTATAATGCACACCTGTATACACGATCATAGCGTATATGTTCAGCGCACTCCGGCTGAGCGAGCAGTTATGCCTTTCCTCGTTTAGTTCCAGATTCGTTTAAACAGTCCTGGTTTCAACAGGACTTGCACCATATTCTCGCTATAGGCTACTACTATGGCTGGGCTCGCTCCTTGGATATCCTTGGATTTTCCACGATGTCTTTTTCCATTTAAAGTCCTTGATATCGATGTAATTCAATATCGGTGTCATTTCTGTGCCTTGATGTCCTTAAACACTAAACACTATACTCGCATTGACATTCGGCACTTCCACGTTCACTTTCACTTTGCATTACTTTTTGAATAACTGTACTGAGCTACGGGCGCTTTTTTTTATAGCACAGACGCAGGCCCTGCTTCGTGCTGTAACGGGGCCTGTTCGGTTCTGGAGCGGGACCAATCTGGTGCTCTTGCCTAGTTTACCGGCAACATCACGTGATTTTTTGCGACGCCAAGTGTCGCCAAATCGCGTAGCAGCCTCCTATTGGTTGAAGTACCGTTATGACCTTGGGAATGGGCCCACGGTCCCCTATAATCGTCGCGTGAGCGATGCGAGCCCATTGCTGATTCAGCAGGACCGAAAAAGCCGAAGAGTTCAGACTCTGAACCTTTCCAGTCGCGAGGGTCCTCCTACAGTACTCGTGTCGCTGTATGAAGCAACAAATATATGCACGTACATGCAGATAAACACACAGCAATTACATGTATTTATACAAGTTAGAAGTTGTTAGTTAGTTATTTGTGCGGAGCTACGAAATAACACAATTCCACTTGATACGTCAGTTAAACTTTATTGTTCAAATCAGTCTTCTTTGTGCGTTAGTTTGCTATAATTTTTATCAAGTATTGAATTTTATTTATTCTTGCACTTTTTATTACTGTAATATATGCGCTAAAACACGTCTGCTTTGGCTGGGCACTACACGTGCCGGCTATCGATCGACAACTGGAATGTAGCGATCTGGAAGTGAAACTGTGTGGGTGTTTTCGGTTGCTTTGCTCCGCTCTCTGCTGCTTGGCTACCGGCTGGCTCTGCTGCTGCTGCATTGCGAGCACTCGTTGCTCTTTGCGTTCTTGTTCTGCATGAGCGCCACGACGAAGTGTTAACTCCTCCCTCCTTAGATTGAAGACCGTCCTCGGATTTCCTTAAAACTTCAATGACAGCTCTCAGAGAGGTTTTCTGTCTATTTGCTTTCCATTTCCGATACATCTTGGAAAGGGAGAATTTTATGACCAGGAGAAAGATGATGACTGCAGTAAACGTCGCAGGCCAGGTTTCGAAGTTTACCCTCTAAAGATAAGGTAGGCTCAAGATTTCTTGGTGACAAGTGATGGATAAGTTTTTCTACTCCGCTGTCGATTCTTATTGTAGCCGTTTCCTCGTTTAGTATGAGGATACCATCGTCTACCATTTCCAGTGGCTGAAGGTGACTGGGACGTATACTACAGTGTGCGATACCCCCAGAGTGTAGCTGTTGTGCGCATGTTGCTGAAGGTAGCTGCTTACAGAATGTCGAAGTGAGCGTAGCACTACAATTTCCGATTGGTAAAATGTTAATTTGGCAGTCAGCAACCTTGTAGTCGCCATTGAAGCTTAGTATTGTGCCATTTCGCTGAACAGGAAAAATGATTATTCAATTACATTCTAAGCTAAGGTTAGGGTATTTAATCATAAAGTGTACAAATTTATCGTTTAACAATACATTTATATAAGCTATTTCCATTATGTCGGCTACAGTTATGTCTGAAGAGTGCTCATTTAAAATTTCTTTTATGTCTTCTGAGTCAAGAATTACCGGGCATATGATTTGAATCTTAGCGCGTGTAATAGATAATATTATGATTTCAAGTTCTGAAATTACAATTCTATTCCTTGTGAGTAACGTTTCATAGAGATGTCCTGAATCAATCTGTTTTTCCTTTGTGAATTAATTATAATATTTATAGATTCTGTTAAGTTGTTAATTTTTTCTTGTACCTTTGTATTTATAGCTGCCTGTTTATTAATTGTTTCTAAAAGTGTTCTCAAATGACCTATTTCGGACTCCAAAATTTTTTCATGTGGGACTGTGGGAAATGTATCATTAAAGAATTTGTTTCCTCGGAGATTTCCGAGTACATGCCTAAATTAGAGGAATGTCTAAGAATTTTGAACTCCTTCCAAATAACAGCGTTTCTGTCCATTATCGGGATATAGTCCGAGTTTGTGTAGTCAATGATGATAAGGATATAAATTTATCTTAAATTATCCTTATGTACCTTCCTCCCCTTTATAAGAACCGTTGTCCCCAAATTGGCTTCCACAATAACCTTCCCAAACAAGGGAGTTAACTTATTTCCAAGCCTTTTGTTCAATTTCATGAGGACTTTGTCTCCTACCTGGAAAGTTCTTTCTTCTGTTAATGTTATGATGTTGCAATAGTAATTCCTGTGCTTTAATGATTCTATTTCTTATTTCTGTTTCAAATTCCGGTGCCGATGAATGTATTATATCTATTGGCTTTTTTCCTACAACTGAGTGAATTTCTATTGTTATATTCTATTGTTGCATGTATAATTAATTGGACTGTGTCGTTTAATTGTTTTTCTAGTTTTAAACATCTGGCAATTTCCGCGAGAGTACTGTGGAATCTCTCTACTTGCCCATTTGATGTGCTATGGAGCGGAGGGGAATTTACAATGTCAATGTTTAAAAGTGTTTTAATTTTTCCTGAATTTAGGGATGGTTTGTTGTCACAGTATATAATTTTAGCGTTAGGGTAAAAATTCATCAACTGAAAAATGTTTGGTTCGATGTCTATTATGGTTTTCGAAGCTATTGGTTGGACATTTGCAAATTTTGAAAATGTATCGATATAGGTTAAGAAATATTTTTTGTCTGTTGAAAAGATGTCTATGTGCAGAATTTCGCCTACTTGGTTGGGGATGGGTGTTTCACCAATGACTTGTCTTTGTGGATGTCGGTCATATTTTGCCTTGTTGCAAATCTTGCAATTTGTAACTATTTCATTTGCTAAACGAGTCATCTTGGGGAAATAATAATCCTCAATAATTTGTTTTATGTTTTCCTGAACTGCTCTATGAGCTCTGTTAGGTTCTGCAATTATTCTTTTTTTTTTGCTCGTTTTGATCGACGACGTCCATAGTCAATTTGTTGGAATGCCAAAATTTAGTTGAAGGAAACTTTTCAACTAACGTGTTTTGAATAAATGCTAATGTCGTTAAATCGCATTTAATCGCATTCACTACGTCTTTTTTAACCACATCACACACTTTCTCGATTAAATTTTCTCTGTTTGTGAAGTGTATGAAATGTCGTATCATTTTCTCAGAAGCCATAATGCCTTCTTCAATAATTATTTGACTTAATTAGACTTGATAGTGTATGTTAGCGATAATTCGCTATGTATAGTGGCAAGATCAGATGGAGCATTTTCTTCCAAAGCATAAAGGTTTTGTCTTGAAAGAGCATCAGCGACAAAATTTTCCTTTCGTGGTTCAAAAAAAATGTGAGCATTATGCTCATCGATGAAGGATTTTCATCTCTTTATTTTCGCATTTGGGTTTTTGTCCGAGACTGCAAATGTAAGTGGCTGGTGATCGGTGTAAATGTTTAAGTTTTTTACACCATACAGATAGTTCCTTAGCGTTTTTAAAGCCCAAACTATCGCGAATATCTCACGTTCATTTGTTGCGAAATTTAATTCATTGTTCCTTAAGGTTCTAGAGATCATGGTGATTGGCTTCTTATCTTGTGATAAGACTGCACCTAGGCCAGACGATGAAGCATCTGACGTCAAGTCAAAAGGTTTTTGATAATCAGGGTAAAGGAGCATTACATCTTCAGAAACTAATATATTCTTTAGTTTCTCAAAGGCCAACTTTTGTTTTTCGTTGAGGCTCACAGGGATTTTTTTGAAATGTCCGGCACTTACTTTGCCGTTGTCACCCTTTAGTATGTCTATTAATGGTTTGACTATAGATGCAAAGTCTTTAATAAAGCATCTGTAATAGCTTGCTAAACCAAGGAATGATCTGATATGGGACAAGGTAGTTGGCAGTTCAAATTTGCCAATTGCTTCTACCTTGCTGGGATTTGTTGTAATGCCGCCACGAGATACTACGAATCCAAGATATTCAACTTTTTCTTTGAAAAAATGAGACTTGTCTCGCGATACTCTCATATTATTATATTATATATTATTATACAATTTTTCTAATACCTAGGCAATGTCATAAACATGGTTTTCCAAATCCTCTGAGAATATGATTACATCAACTACATAGACGTAGCATGACTTGCCGATCTGTTCCCTAAGTACATCATCAATTGCTCGCTGGAATATTCCAGGGGCATTTTTTAGACCAAATGGAAGTCTGCAGAATTCGTAATTTCCGTTTCCTATTGAGAATGCGGTTTTTTCTCTATATTTTTACGCAAGAAGTATTTGGTGAAATCCCGATTTCAAGTCCAGTGTTGTAAAATATTTGTCTTTCCCTAGATTTGAGAGGATAGCTACTATATTAGGTATGGGATATTTGTCATCGATTGTTTTCGAATTTAGTTTTCTAAAATCAATGACAAGACTTTTTTTTTGTTCCCCTGCTCATCTACTCCTTTTTTATCGTCTACCCACACCGGATTGTTATACGGTGATCTATGGTCTGATAATATTATCCCTTAACATGTCGTTCGTCTCATTGTTAACAAACTCAGTTACTCCCAATGGGTAGCGATAAAGTTTTGAGTAGATTGGATCCTCGTCTTCTGTCCGAATCGTGGTAATAATGTTCATATTGTATGGACCTCTCATTTTTTGAATTTTTTTTAAAGCCGATTCAGTATTTAAAATTTTATTTTTGAAGTCCAAAGTGGCATTTACTCTATTAAGAAGATCAAGACCTATTATACCATCGAAGCTGGTTAGGTTTGGAAGTAGGAAAAATGTGGTTTTAGTATTGAAAAGATACATACGGCATTTATCTTTAACTGAAGTAAGGCCATGAAGTGACTTAGCGTGAAATGTGTTTTTAACTTTAATTACGCCTTTCAATACCGGTATAGGTTTAATGTAATTTTTTGAGGCGCCTGTATCGATGAGAAGCTTTAATATCCTACCCGCTATCGTTCGCTCTATAAACGGTAAAAGGGGGCTATATCTAAAAAATTTAGCTCTTGGAACTCATACTCATCGTCAATGTCTGATACTTCTGCTTCTGCATTTCCAGGATTTTCCTCTTGTGAGATGTGGTTTACTCTCTGTTGTTACCTAGCTGTTCCGCTATGTGTTCTTTTCGGAACCTGATTTTGATACGATACATTAGAAGCTTGGTTTGATTGAGTCAGCATTTTTAAAAACTTCTACCTCGGGTACAGGCACTGATGTTTTCCTAAACTCATTCTTTAGATCTTCCATCTCCTTCTTGAACATTGTTGCTTGGTTTTGAAGTGCAGAGTTAACTGCATACTCAAGTAGAGTTTTAATGCTTTCTTCGTTTAATGACATTTTGGTTTTTATTTGATTTGGTATCAGCTTATTTTTTATGTCTCCTATTAGTTCTTCTAAATCGCTGTCAAATTCCTCAATTTCACATTCACTCATAAGGTTTCAATTGTGTATCTTTTTTAAAAAATTTTTATTTTTGCAAAGATTCAAATTCTAAACACTTGTAATGGTTTTAATCTTTTTGTTCATTTCTATATTTTTTTTTTTTTTTTTTTTTTTTTTTTTTTTTTTTAAGTAAGCATTCCACTTACATGATTTTGCCTTTGTTCTGGTTCAGTTCGTTTTTGTTGTGTCCTACTGTCTGTGGTTGGTGTATTTATACAGCTGTCTTCGCTAGTGGTTAAAGAAATTGATGTTGGTGGTCGAAGAATTTGCTGCTGATGGTTGAAGAATTTACTGCTGATGGTTGAAGAATTTGCTGCTGATGGTTGAAGAATTTGTTTAGTGTCTTTACTGATCGTAGAATTTTCTGTACTGTCTCTCTCTTCACTTTGTTTGATACACTTATTTTGTTCTCTTAACTTTTTAGGTTTTTTTTTTTTTTTTTTTTTTGATGTTTATATTATTGCAGTTCCAACGATGTCGGTCCAACGATGTTGAGATGCTGCTATAAACGTTAGGGTGAGTTGATTTTTCACTGTTGGGCGCCATTTAGAAGTTGTTGGTTAGTTATTTGTGCGGAGCTACGAAATAACACAATTCCACTTGATACGTCAGTTAAACTTTATTGTTCAAATCAGTCTTCTTTGTGCGTTAGTTTGCTATAATTTTTATCAAGTATTGAATTTTATTTATTCTTGCACTTTTTATTACTGGAATATATGCGCTAAAACACGTCTGCTTTGGCTGGGCATCGATCGACAAATGGAATGTAGCGATCTGGAAAATGAAACTGTGTGGGTGTTTTCGGTTGCTTTGCTCCGCTCTCTGCTGCTTGGCTACCGGCTGGCTCTGCTGCTGCTGCATTGCGAGCACTCGTTGCTCTTTTTGTTGTTGGTCCGCACGAGTGCTACGACGAAGTGTTAACTTACACACTTATACGTACACAGCTATATATAGAGCTCCTCAAAATACCATCGTTGGTTGTAGAGACGGGGCAAGAGCTCCTTTATCGGTTAAGGGATAATCGTACGCGCTATGTTGACCTTGTTATTGATTTTTGTCTTATTTGTTTTTTTTTTTTTTTGAATTGATTAATTATTGTATTTCAATTAGAGATTTAAAAAATCAATGTACGTCGTTCAATTGCACGAAGCGCGTCATTTGCTATGTTCCGATACCAATCAAGCATTTTCGACACTATTTGTTGAACAGAAGCTTTATTATGTTTACAGATTGTAACTCAAAGCATCAATAACTTAACGTAACCAATCACCCAATGTACAAAGGTAGGTTTATTTACAGTCATTTGTATTACTTGGTTTTTATATCAAGAAATTTCTCGGAATTGGCTTATGGCTCAACAACCTCAAGATTCAGAGATTAATAGATTAATAGAGAGCTAATATTGTGAAAAAATAAAAGAAATTTGTCTTGATGGTAACATTGCAAAAACCAAACAGTTAATAGCAACAATTCTTTGTCAAAAGTGAGACCTCAAGCGGTACACACCATTTCAGCTGCAGTAATATATATATAACAAGACGCAATTTGATGAGAGCCAGGCTAAAGTGGGAGCGACATTTTTTAAAAAATTAATAAAGTAATTAAAAGTTTAGAGGACCCTTTCGAATAAGTAAAATATTAGATATTGAATGATGTATTTTCAGGTCATTGATGTATAACAGAATATATCAATGTGCACACGATAAATAAATCGATTGAAATAGAATCAGTTGAAAGTGACAGTAAAGAGATCACCAGTGAGGGTGAAACTGTTGAAAAATTAGTACTGTTGGCCGAAGGGCTGACTATGCAACTTTGAATATTGGCAAGCATGAGTGCAAAAATAAAATGTTTTTATCATGGCGTGTGGCGCATACCATGATATGAGAAATTGAATTACTGGTGTTGATTTAAAAGAAAAAGATTACAAATTTTAGTAATTTATTTTATAATGTTAGTAATTTTAGGCTCAAATCAGTTGAATGAAATTTGAATGCTAAAAAAAATAAAGCAAAGGAAATTTAGGCAAATTAAATTAACTAAGCAAAATGAGAAAATTAAGTTATTTTTGTTTTAAATTTTAAAATTCAAATGAGAAAATTAAGTTATTTTCGATTTCAATTTTAAAATTCAAATGGGAAATCCGGGTGTAATCAAGAATATAAATACTTTATAGGGTCTGCCATGACTGCTTCTGCGTGCTACATACATTTTAATGAAAAGTCATTATACCCTGATTGGTGGGATGGAGTTACGAAAACAAGGAAGCGCTACTTGATGTTGATCATCTTCCAATAACAATCCGTGTCCTTGGTAATTCAAGTTGAGACACAGCCTCCATGATCGGCCCTACTGGAAAGCGTTTTGGTGCATCGATGTTAGAAGAACAGAAAGATTGAACTTAGCAAAGTGATATCTTAGACCGTCCACGGACTTTAAGATTAATAAATGATTTTAGAATTGTTTGCACCCGGACTGATAGGTGCAGCATTCTGGGAGCTCAGTGCACATGACAATTGTACAACTACCCCGTCCCGTAAAGCTTACGTTCAAAGCTCGTCGCCAATAGTATTTTTAGCGGTACATGTTAAATTGATAAAATCCCTAATCTGTGCAAAATGCTGACTCTGAACATTCCCTCCCATAAGGACCACTATCGACCCTAGCATGGCCTCCCTGATATGCATAGACAACCATTAGGATTCTTTTGAGTAACTGTTCATCCGAGCTAAGACAACGGATTGGAGTCGGGACCCTTAAAGAATGAAATTTCAATCAAAACAAACCCAAAAAGGTAGGAGAGTAATTTTTGGAATATCATAAGAGGAAAGTGACCCTCGTTGCATTGACCCGAGGCTGAGTGAAAAGTTCAAGAGCCCAAAGAAGCCCGGTAGCACCGCTATGGCGAAAACGGATGCTCCAAGCACGTGGGCTGCATTAGCGATGTCAAGGCAGGAGTATATCTTAAAGCTCCGCAAAAAAACATAGGTCTGCATGTCAAAAGTTGTGTATCCGACCTGGACGAACTGCTGAATGTTCTCGGAATCTGCACGAGGTACTGGATGAAGATAAAGGCAGAAGCTAAAAAGCAAAAGAAACAAGCAGTAAAAGAGAGACAGATAAAAGGTACGGAAACAGGGAAAACAGTCACCAGAAAATTTGCTTCACTAAAAAAAAACGGAAAAAAACTGCTTCCGCGACAGCAGACAAACTGCAAGCAGTAGCATAAATAGTAAAAAATAGACAAAGGGCTCCCCAACCAGAAGCAGTCTTCATAAAACCAGAAGAAGAACAACGCTACGTAGAATATCTAAAAAGCATATGCAGCATAATCCAACAGGACGATAAGGTAAAAATACGATCCATAAGGAAAGCCCGATCCGGGACACTGCTTGTTATAAAAAAACTACCGTTAACGAAACAGACACGGTAGCTAAGGTTAAGCCCACAGTAGAGATTCGGTATCTCGACTCACTTACTGTTAAGTCGGAGGTTGCTGACTTACGCAAAAAGTTACCGCCCCAAGCAGCCGGGAGCAAGAAAGAGCTTTTGTAACTCTAAAAAAACAGCTAGCAGAGACGTTGCTCGGGCAGCCTAAAAATATGATTTGTCAGAGTAAGACCCAGTATGTGCAGACCAATTGCACAGGACCGGACCGAAATGGCGGAGGTATCTGCGTTAAATGTAGAGCAGGTCATAAAATGAAACACTGAAAAACCGTCCAAATTACTGAATTTGCACTGATGAAGTTGTCATGTCGATCATATGCCGGGATTACCAAAATACCCAGGTAGCCGACAAGCTGTAGCAAATTATTGAAGATCTTTAAAGCTTAACTACACCGAAGCATATATGCCGACGCACTGTTGACTCATATCGATGTAGTTATCATCAATGAGCAATATAAGCAGAAAGTAAACGGAGTTTGAATAGAGGAAGAATCCAAGACTGCCGCTATATGGATACCTAGTGGCAGCCGTCCTCTACTACAAAAGAGAAAATTATTACGTCTCTATACGTTTCAGAGGAATCGCAGTAGTCAGGTGTTACCTGTCACCCAGCTACGACGTAAATACTTTCAAAACTAAGTTCGTGGATCGCCCTAGACTAAGAATTTATGGATATGGACTGAAAAATACTGGATGATTTCACGCGGAAAAAACGAAAAGTATGCATGCAGTGCAGAAGAAGACTACCGCCTCTCCGAAAATTACAAAACAGAAGAGTTAGCCGCAAAGACACAAGAAAAGAACGGTCGATTTCTATCACACGAGTAAACATGACAACTGAAAAGAGGCCTGCAGAGACGTAAACAGACATACTTGGGGGCTTGGCCACAAAATAGTCATGCAAAAGCTGAGGAGCTGCGAACCAGTGCCAAAAATGTATGAAGAAACAATAGATCACATAGTGAAAACACTATTTCCAACACACATCTAAGAATCGCAGGAGTGGGTACCTGTAGAGTTTCCAACCGCAGCCCCGAACTTCACCGATTGGCAACTTAAAATTGCAGCTCTTTCCCTAAAGAATAAAAAGGCTCCGGGACCAGATAATTTACCGGCGGAGATACTGAAGGTGATGACAATGGGACGGTCTACTTTTCTTAGAATGTATAACGCAGAGGCGATCCCAACACACGCAACGCAAATAGGAAATGCATACTCAAGACCAGTGGTTTTGTTAGAAACTCTTGACGTCAAAAACGCTTTAAAACCGTTATATACCGGAATACCTAATGCATATAATTAGGAGTTATTTGAGAATCGAGTGTCCCAGTACGCTACACAGTCAGGTGGAGCTGCACAGCGGTGGATCCTGGGACCCGATCTTTGGAATATCAACTACGACGACATTCTACATCTCGAAATGCCTTAATAAACGTTTCTGATTGGTTATTCAGTTATAACAACCATGATGACCGACAGAAATACAGTAGAAGCCTAAAAAAGACTCACCAGAATCATGATCTACACGCAGACGAGCAATTATTCGCTCGCGAAGTATGGTCGGACATCAAGGCACAGAAATGATATCGAATTACATCGATATCAAGGACTTCAACTGAAAAAAGACACGTATCCGTGCGAAAGAGTGTAATGTTGTGCCTTAGGCTAATCTTTGGTGTGCTAAAAGCGAGTTTAGCGGCTGGAGTGGCTTGTAGTTCATCACTGCAAACCGCCGGGAAAGGCATAACCTGTGTACAGGTGTACAAGTTGACACAACTGACCAGCAGAATATAAATATTCAGGATGATTACGCATCGTCAGCATGAATGTCTACGACACTAGCCATTCCGAGCGGGTATTGCACAACAGCGACAGAAGGTCCAACGCGCAACGATGTTGTTGCCGAGCGAAATACGATTTATCGCAAAATATGCAATTCAGAGTCTTGAGGCCTTAGGGCTAGCTTTGAAGATAAGAATTTATGTCACTTGAGTTAGTTGATATTTGAGAATAAAGAAGGTTGGTCATCGCCACGGAATTATTCCAGTCTTCTCATTACGCGCAACACCGCGTGTTAACCGCTTACAGATACTATGTATTAGCAACGCTACGTCGTATGTGTTAATCTACTTAAGTATTAAAAACAGAAATTAAATCATTGGCTCCCAACATAAAAAAAAATCGAATCCTCTAAATATTAAAACCTAAGTTCAAGAAGTGAGTGGGAAAGTGAAAAGCAAACCGTAGTCACTCACACGCAAGACTCAGTGCACCACACGTCACGAAGCAGATTCAAAAAAGAAGAAAAACACAAAATTCGGTGCACCGCGTGTCACAGAAAAGAAGAAAAAAGAAAAAACACTCACAACCTACAGTGAAGACTTTCAGCAAAAATGACAACCATCAGCAAAAGCACCCTACTGAGGACACCAACCAAATAAGTGGATCCGTCAGCGGAGAACAGATCCAACAGGAAACACAGCCTCAAGTGAAGACATCAAGTAGTCTACACAACGAATCAGTTCACTAACGAAGCAGTATACCAGCGAAGCATTACCCAACGAAGCAGTGTACCAACGAAGAAAACAGTGCAACATATCTACATAAGAACATGTAAGTAGGGCGTTCATTCAAAACAAAAAAAAAAATAAAATAAATAAGAAAAGTAAAATTATTAAAATTCAACTAAAATACAATTCTAACGTTTGAATATTAATTACTAATAAAATACACAATACACAAAACTCCTGGCATGCTATGAATGACAGTGAGATACAAGACTTGAAAATAAAATTTCAAAAAATATTTAACAGAATTTCAAGAAAGTATAGATACAAGTGAAAATTTAAAAATTGCTCTATCTAACGAACAATTAAAAGCCATAGCAGAAGGCACAATCGCAAGCGCTTTAACCGCCCAAAAAGAAAACTTTGATAAGAAATTACGTGACATCGAACAACGTTAATACATTGTTCTGTACGAGCTAGCACTCCTGAAGTAGAAACATTTAAAGAGGCCGAAATCAAAGTAGGTATCATTTGCAATGAAACCCTTGATATCATGAAATCGCTTCCAGACTTTGAGGGAAAAATGTATCATGGAGGAAAGCTGCGCATAACGCATACAAAGTATATGAGAAATTTGACGGTAGCTCGAAACATTATCAGGCTTTGGGAATATTAAGAAACAAGATTAAGAACGCTGCTGATATGGTACTCTCTTCCTTTGACACCCCTCTCAATTTTAAGGCTATTATAAATCGGATAGATTTCACGTACGCAGACAAACGACCGATATACCTAGTCAAGCAAGAGATGGCAACACTCCGTCAAGGAAATCTGACACTATTACAGTACTACGACGAAGTGGAAAAGAAACTGACTTTGCTCATAAATAAGACAAGCATGACCTATGACACCACCGTTGCCTCTTCGTTAAAGGAGAAATACAGAGCGGACGCTCTACGAGTATTCATCTCAGCAAGCAGGAAAGCTTTAAGTGATGTCCTATTCTCAGCAAGACCAACTGATCTTCCCTCTGCACTAGCATTGGCTCAAGAAGTCAATTTTAAACATGACCGTTACATGTTTGCCACGAACTTTGCCAGCAGTTTAGGAGAAAAGGCCCAGAGAACTGAGCAAAAACAGCTAGGCAGGGATTAGAATCTAACTCAGGACCCAAAATACAAATAAGAATTCTCACCACAACAAGAACAAGTCCAACCAATGGACGTTGACACATTCTCTCGCTTTAGACTACTACCCAATACCAACAAAACACGGCTCCTTCGAAACAAACTCAGTGACCAGCTCAACAACAAAACACGCAGTATGGAAGTTACAATAATCAGGGACAGGCAAACAAGCGACCAAACAATAGTAGTGAACGGTTCACAGGACCGAAACAACAAAGAGTTAACCACTTAGAAACAGGAGACACAGAATACCAACAAGACAATAGTGAATACCGGACTATCGCAGAAACTGAGGCAGAAGACATCGAAGACGAATCTGACGAATGTTACCAGGTCAATTTTTTAGGCATACCTCCCTGCTCCCGTTCATAGAAAGAACAATGGCAGGAAGAACAATAATATTGCTTAAAGACACAGGAGCCTCAAAAAATTATGTAAAAGCACTAAAAGAAATAAAACATATTAAGCCAGTAGAAAAATCCTTTAGAATAAAATTAATTCATGGGTATAATGACATAGACAGGAAATGTACAATGCATCTTTTTAACACCAATACAACATTTTTTTTACTACCAAACCTCACGACATTTGACAGTATAATTGGACTCGATTTACTAAATCAAAGCAATGTTCTATTGGACTTCAAAAGTAAGAAATCAACAACAAACTATAGTTCTGAGACAATTAAATTTCTAAAATGCCCAGCCGTAAATTTTACAAGTGTCAAAAAAATAGAAGCCTCTCAGGCTATAACAACAGAATTTCAAACAATGCTCAAGGACCGAACAGGAGTCTTTGCGGAACCAAATGAAGCGTTCCCATTTAATACCAACATCATTGCCACCATAAGAACACAAAATGAGGATCCCATATATTCTAAATTATATCCATACCCAATGGGCGTATCGGAATTCGTAAACACTAAAACTCAAGATCTGTTAAAAAATGATATTATACGTCCGTCTCGGTCACCATACAATAACCCCGTTTGCGTTGTAGATGAAAAAGGTACCGATGAGCAAGGAAGAAAAAATAAACATTTGGTAATAGACTTCAGAAAATTAAACCAAAAAACAATAGATGACAAATACCCCATTCCCAATATAGCCTCTATTTTATCCAACTTAACCACAGCAAAGTTTTTTTCAACCCTAGATTTGAAATCCGGATTCGATCAGATTTTACTTGCTGAAAAGGGCAGAGAAAAAAAGCCTTTTCCGTAGGAAGTGGAAAGTCTGAGTTTTATAGGTTCCCTTTTGGCCTGAAAAATGCACCCAGTATTTTTCAGAGAGCTATTGACGATGTGTTCAGAGAGCAAATCGGAAAATCTTGTTACGTTTACGTTGATGACGTAATAATTTTTTCTGAAAACATGGAAAACCATGTCAAGCATATCGTCTGGGTCTTAGATAAACTATACGAGCCCAACATGAGAGTTTCGCCAGAAAAATCACACTTTTTCAAAGAAATTGTCGAATATTTAGGTTTCGTGGTCTCAAGTAATGGTATAAAGACATGTCCAAGTAAAGTTGAAGCGATTCGTAACTACGAATTTACAAGATCATTCCTTGGATTGGCAAGCTACTACAGTTGTTTTATCAAGGACTTCGCGTCTATAGCAAAACCTAAAGGTGATATCTTAAAAGGCGGAAACGGCAAAAGTGAGAGCCGGACAATCAAAAAAATTACCAGTCAAATTGAACGAAAGTCAAAACACGGCATTTGAGAAACTAAAAGAGGTTCTTGCATCCTAAAATATAATGTTGCTCGACCCCGACTACAAGAAAGCGTTTGACTTAACAACAGATGCTTCGTCCTTTGGTCTAGGGGCAGTCCTATCACAAGGTGGAAAACCAATCATTATGAAAACCAATCACAAGGACATTGAAAGATAGAGAACTTATCTTTGCAACAAATTAAACGGAATTACTTGCTATAGTTTGGGCCTTGAAAAACCTCCGAAATTATCTGTACGGAGTAAAAAATTTAAATATCTTTACGGACTATCAGCCTCTGACATTTTCTGGATCTGACCGCAATCCAAACGCAAAAATCAGGCGTTGGAAAGCTTTTATAGACTAGTATAACGCAAACATCTATTACAAGCCAGGGAAAGAAAATTACTTCGCTGACGTGATGTCGCGGCATATTATTCATGCCTTGGAAGACGATGCACAGTCGGTCAGAGCCACAATGCACAATGAAATATCGCTCACGTACACCATAGAAACAACAGACAAACCAATCAACTGTTTCCGAAACCAAATTATAATAGAAGAAAATAAAGTAGCTTCCGATCGTACAGTCATCTTGTTCGGTGGAAAAATTAACAGAACACAATCGAGCTCATAGAGCAGCTCAAGAAAACGAAAAACAGATTTTACAAGACTATTTCTTTCCAAAAATGACAAAACTAGCAAACGAAGTTGTTTCAAATTGCAAAATTTGTAAAACAGCTAAGTACAACCGTCACCCACAAAAACAAATAGTTGGAGAAACACCCATACCTATATGGGTGAAATGCTACACATTGACGTATATTCAACCTATAAAAAACACTTCCTTACATGCATAGACAAATTTTCAAAATTCGCAATCGTTCAACCCATTGCATCAAGTACAATAATTGAAATACAATCGACAATTTTACAGCTTGTAAATTTTTACCGACATATCAAGACGATCTATTGCGATAATGAGCGCTCCATAAAGTCTGAAACAATAAAATCACTGCTTAGCAACCAGTATAACATCCAAATCGTAAATGCCCCAGCAGTTCATAGTACATCGAACGGAAAAGTCGAGAGATTCCATAGCACCCTCAGTGACATCGCAAGATGCCTAACAGCAGGAAAATTGAAACGATACTTCAAGCAACTATCGAATACAAGAACACAGTCCACTCAGTAACAGACATACGTCCAATCTACATAATCCACTCGTCCTCCAAGAACTTGAAATAGAAATAAGAAATAAAGTTCAAAAGGCACAACAACTTCAAATAAACAGAGTAAATAAGGCAAGATATGACAGACAATTTCAAGTAGGCGATACAGTTCTTGTAAAAGCCAACAGACGTTTAGGGAATAAACTGACACCCCTGTACAACGAAAATAAAATTGACGCAGACTTGGGGACAACAGTCTTAATAAAAGGGAGGGTGGTCCACACAGACAATCTAAGATAAACAAACACATTAAATTCCCTTTTTCGTCTTTTTACGATTTGGGCTATAATCCTTTTTGACACAATGATAACTGCAAAGCTTACCGACTATACTAACACAGACTACATACCAATCTCAGACGGATACGTAACCATTTGGACGGATTATCAATATTTAAAACACTCAACTAATCTTACGCTATACTCAGCAATAGTAAAAAACACAGAAGAATTAAGAAACCATATACAACATAGAAACACTAATAGCCACAGTAAATATCCATCATAGACATTCTAGGAGTATTAATACGTTAGGCACCGTTCTAAAAGTCGTAGCCGGCACATCAGACTTCAATGACTTCGAGAAACTTAAATTTACACAGAAAGAACTTGTAGAATCAGAAAATAGGCAAATAACTATAAGTACAAAAATGCAAGAACAAATAAATAAACTAACCAACACAGTAAACCTTTTAATAAAAGATACAAAAACAAAGCGGAATATTTATATGAAACACTGCTTTCAACAAACAGAATAATTATTTCAGAATTAGAAACTTTAATGCTATCAGTAATACTTGCAAAAGTTGGAATTGTAAGCCCCTCCATATTGGATTCTACTAACTAAAAAAATATTATTAACGAACGCCCTATAAATGTCACTATTACCGACTTAATGGAAGTATCTCAAGTTAAAGCTTTGCTAAACAACAATTTTCTACATTTTATTATAAGATACTCTAAGCCTAGCATAGTATGTAAAAAATTAACCGTATACCCTGTTCAACACAATGGCATTATAGTAAATTTCGCCGAAGACTAAAATATAGCTGATTGTGGCAACCATGTGGCACCGCACATTGTTCAACTCTACCCAGCCATTTTGAACCGGGACCTTCGGCATCTACGCTTCTTAATATAACGAATCATCAGGAAATCCGAGGACGTCATTCACCTAAGTGGGGGAGGAGTTAACACAA
This sequence comes from Drosophila anceps, assembly GCA_035045945.1. NCBI lineage: Eukaryota > Metazoa > Arthropoda > Insecta > Diptera > Drosophilidae > Drosophila > Drosophila anceps. Next base: position 63,691 of record JAWNON010000183.1, read on the forward strand.
CTGACCAGCAGAATATAAATATTCAGGATGATTACACATCGTCAGCATGAATGTCTACGGCCCTAGCCATAGCGGGTATTGCACAACAGCGACAGAAGGTCCAACGCGCAACGATGTTGTTGCCGAGCGAAATACGATTTATCGCAAAATATGCAATTCAGCGTCTTGAGGCCTTAGGGCTAGCTTTGACGATAACAATTTATGTCACTTGAGTTAGTTGATATTTGAGAATAAAGAAGGTTGGTCATCGCCACGGAATTATTCCAGTCTTCTCATTACGCGCAACACCGCGTGTTAACCGCTTACAGATACTATGTATTAGCAACGCTACGTCGTATGTGTTAATCTACTTAAGTATTAAAAACAGAAATTATAAAAACGCACCGAGACTATTTACAAGATTACACTATTAAATAATTATTAGGTTTTTTTTTATCGCAGGGGCTTCAAAAAATAAATTTGTTTGTACGAACACATAGGCGGCTGAAACTCTCCCGTGTTCAACTCGAGATATGCCGAAGGTTCGTTACAATATATAAAAATCTACAGAAGATACCGTTTCTTCTGAATTGCCATGCCCCTAGTATGCATATAAATATTTACCAAATCCTTTTGATCTTGAGTTGCGAAGTCGCTCTGGAATAGAAGAAAGTATAGTTGTTCTGCTTAAAAGGAAACACTCCGTTGATGAGTGTGTAATTTAGCGCAGCTCAACTCTTTTTTTGCTGCAAGTACGCCCTGTACACGGGACTCAGCGGCAGCTGAGCATAAGTCTTCAACGAGCATAAATCTCAGCCAGGTAAACTGTTTATATAAATCGCCAAAATTGGTTGTCTTCAAAATTTAAAATTAAAACCTCTTAGAATCAATGAATAAACCGTAAATATCAAATGCTAAGTTTTATGGTTTTAAGTATAATAGCTGTAGAAGATACAGTTTTCCACGATTTGCTACGCCCCCAATAGGCGTAAATATATCCGCCATATCTTATTTTAATTCAATTGTCAACTTGAGTATGCTTTTCATTTATGCTCTCTAGAACTTTAAATAACGAAGTTTCTGAGATACCAGAAAATGCATTTTCCGGTTTGCCACACACCAGAGGTCGAATCGGGAAAATCGTGACAGTACCATTTGCGGCTATACAAGAGTATATATATTCCAAATTAATACATTTTTCTCGATAACCTATCCTATTTCTTTATTATCAATGAAAAATTAACAATTTGACTTCGTTTTTCCGGCATAATTTGAATACCTTAGTGCTAAAGACTTCAAATTACTGTGTAGCTCCGTGTAATGAAGACAGACATTTTGTATGTTTCGGATTTTTTATACCTCCTTCTCCCCTGACTATGTTTTGCTGTGAACGGTTAGTTGACGAGTACTGTCATATGTTTATATATATGTAACAATTCATGTGTTTCTTTAAAACCTTTGAAAAATTACTAATGAAGCCTTATTAGTAGTGAAACAAAATTGTAAGCCTACTCTCTATCACTACTTTTATAATAAATTATTACCAAACACTACTTTTATAATAAATTATTACCAAACACGTCAAATAGAAATATTCGTCAATTATCGTCAAGACCGTTTATACTATTCGATGTTTTCTTCTGATACAAACCTAAATTTATATTAAAATTAATTCTTTGTCAAATGCGAAAGATTTTAATTTCAGGGTATAATACTTTTGGTAAAATTTAAGTCAAAGGTTGATAGAGATGAAGATATAAATATATTGTTGCTCAGGGTTCAGTGTGTTTCCCAGCATAGTATTTCGGACAAGAGCTTTCTTAAAAATTTTTTTTTCTAAGCCGAAATATGTTATTTTACACGTATGTATATATCCGAAAATTACGAAAAACCAGTATCTTGTTTGGTCACACGAGCTATCTAACAAACATGATTTTACTATACTGTTTAAATTCCCATCAGTTTCCACTTTTCGAAAACTTACCCGTATAACTTCTGGACATGCGTAGTGTGGAGATCCACAAGAGGTTTCCAACATACTACCGGCTGGTTGAAGAGAGGCCATACCAAAATCGGCTATCTTAATATTATTCTTTTCATCCAGTAGCAGATTCTCGGGTTTTAAATCGCGATGACTGCAAGTTTAGATATATCAAAAACGATTTGATAAAACTTATTCTGTATCAAATTAGTTACCATATAGAATGTGAATGGCAGAAGTCCAGTGCTGATATAATTTGCCTGAAGAACTTTCGCGCCTCCTTTGGTGTTAGGCGTCCTTTTTTAACAAGATAATCGAAAAGTTCTCCGCCAGAAACATGTTCCAGTATTAGGTATAAATATTTCTTATTTTCATAAACATCACTCAAGCCTAAAACGTGCGGATGGTCGATTAATTTCATGATGGCAATTTCGCGTTCAACCTTGAATAAATAAGACAATAAGAAATAAATACATAGTTAATACATATTACAGAAAACTTTCGGTTAGAGGGACAAACAATCTTTTGCAACAGCCAGTTGTTAAATTAAATATTCAAATGTCAATTGTCTAAATTATCAAATGTTCTGATCATATATCATATAGACAGTTACATCTTCTATTTACCAATCATCTTACATTGTACGACTTTTCTAAGGTCCAAAAACAGTCATTAATCATGCGATTGGAGAAACTAAACCTCTATTTAAGCAGGGTAAAAAGTTCACAAATGCCTTAAGCAGCGATGTCGTAAACCTGTTGAAAACCATACGCAGTATGAGTTTATTATTTTTTTTTTTTTGATATTTCATCCTTTCCCATCGATGAAAATCGATAATATTATTTTTTTTAACAGTATTCTGAATAGAGTTAAAGGTTGAAAATTAAGACATACGGTGTATATTTATGCAATACATAGATTTTGTAATGTTCGGATCTTGGATGCGACTCCTTCTTCCCTTGAAACATATTTGAAATTCTATACATGAATGTCATTAATGTCTCTAAAAGTTTGATTACGAAAGTCCATCTACAAGAAAACTTGGTTACCGACTCCAAATTTCATCAAAATCTTAGAATTACTAATATTGCCAATAATTATATAGCTTAAAGTGAAAAGTGTACAATAGAATATATAAATTAAGATTTTATGAAGTTACTGCTTACACGTGAGCAACGCACTGAATAAAATCAGCAATATAAATCGCAACTTGTTCCTTTATTGGGTAAATTCAAACTAAACTCTAAAGTACAAAATATTCTTACACCAAGCTAGCCCTGACCTATAATCGCTGAATCAGCGATTATGCTGATTGTATTATGTTTCGATGTCGCAACGATGCAGCGGCACATCGGCGCATAGAATGTTGACGATAGCACAGCGCAGCGTTTGGGACAGTTGGCACTAAGCATTGACTCGACTCTGCTGATCGTGCAGAATTGCAGTCGTTGACTTTTGCTGGCTGGATGTGTTAACTCCTCCCTCACTAGTTTGAAGGCCGTCCTCGGTTTTCCTCAAGGTGTCAATGACAGCTCGTATCGAGACTTGTTGTTTATCCTTTTTGTATTTCTGGTAAGTCTTAAAGATGACGAAACCGATGACCAGGGTGGCGAGGAATGCTGCAAACGTAATGGGCCATACTGACAGTTCCTTTTTGATATTGTCAATATGTTGGAGATTCTGGAACTTCAGCCTCTGAAGATACTGCATGCTCAAAATCTCTTGGTGGCCAGTTATATTTAAAGTAGCCGAGCCTGGGTGACGTTTGACCATGTTTTTTGTATTTTTGTACACGGACCCATTTACATAGATCTCCTCATCAAACGTCAGCAAGTGTGTACCATGGATGACTTTGTTAGTGCCGTTGTCCATTTGTATTATAACTGTTTCTTCGTTGATAATTATAATACCATCATCAATTACCACTAACGGTTGTAGATGACTGGGACGAGTGTTGCAATGCGCCATACCTCCAGAATGTAGTTATCGCGCACAGGTTGTTGAGTTTAGTTGCTTGCAAAACGTAGAGGTGAGGGAAGCGGTGCAGTTTCCGATTGGTAAGATTTTATTACTGCAGTCCGCGACGTTGTTGTTTCCAGCGAAATCAAGTATTGTTTTATTATGTTGGACAGGGAACAGGGGTATTTTCTTACATATTACTCTAGGATTAGGATATTTAATTAGGAAGTGTACAAAATTATGATCTAAAAAGACTGTAATGTAAGCTGTTTCAATTAAATCTGTTATGGTTAAATCTGTAGAGTGCTCATTTAAAATTTGGCTTAGGTCATTAGAGTCAAGTATTGCTGGGTTTATAATTTGTATTTTTGCGAGCGTAATAGACAACATTAATGTTTCGAGTTCGGAAATTACAATCCTATTTCTTGTGAGTAAAGTTTGGTAGAGATACCCTGTGTCAATCTGTTTTTCTTTGGCAAACCTAATTATCTTATTAACGGATTCTGTTAGGTCATTGATTTTTTCCTGTACTTTAGTGTTTATGAGTGCCTGCTGGTTAACTGAGTCAGTTAGCTTTTGTTGATGGAATTTCAATTGTTCAAAGTCGTCAAAATCAGGAGTCCCTGCTACTACTTTTAAGGCTGTTCCTAGAATATTTACACTTCTAGTTTGTCTATGGTGGATATTAACAGTCTCTAGTAATGATCTAATATGACCTACATCGGATTTAAGAATTTCTTTCATATGAGAGTGTGGGAAATGTTTCATAAGTGAATTAGTTTCCTTGGCAAATTCCGAGTACATTTTTAGATTAGAGGTATGTCTTAAAATTTTAAAGTCTTCCCAGATAACCGCGTTCCCATCCATGATAGGGATATAGTCCGAGTTTGAATAGTTGATAATTTTTCCAGCCGTTGTTGCTACCACAAGTAGAAAGCGTAGAATCCAAACCCTAACGAAGATACAGAACAGAATAAATACTGGAGGGATATATGTTTTTTTTTGTTTTATCTTATGTTATCCTTATGAACCTCCCTCCCTTTTATAAGAACCGTTGTCCCCAAATCGGCTTCTACAATGACTTCTTCAAATAAGGGAGTTAACTTGTTGCCAAGTCTCTTATTCGATTTCATGAGTACTCTTTCGCCTACTTGGAAAGTTCTATTTCTTCTGTCAGTATTCTGGGTTTGTAAGAGCAGATCTTGAGCTCTGGATATTCTATCTTTTAAAGAAAGCATGGATTATGTCAATTGGTTTCTTGTTTACGACAGAGTGAATTGTTTTATTGTATTCTATTGTTGCTTGAAGTATAACGTCATTTGTGTCATTTAGCTGTTTTTCTAATTTTAGGCATCTTGCAATTTCTGCAAGAGTGCTATGAAATCTTTCTACCTGTCCGTTTGAACTACTGTGTAGTGGTGAAGAATTTACAATTTCAACATTAAAACGGTTTTTTAAAAGAAACTTTATTGTTCCTGAGTTCAAAGACGGTTCATTATCACAATAAATAGTTTTAGTACTTGGGTAAAAGTTCATAAGCTGTAAGATTGAACTTTTATTTATTTGTTTGTTTTATTTATTTCAAATAAGCACTCTACTTACATGTTTTGTTTTGTGTGTGTTGTTTTATTTTAAAATTTCTGGTTGATGTCCTGGATAGTGTGTCTTCGCTAGTGGTTGCTGATCTTGCTGGTTCCGATTTTACTATCGGTTCTGGTTTCTGCTGTTGTTAAACTTGTCACTTTGTTTATAATGTTGCAGCTTGAGACGCTGCGTTTAGGGTGAGTAGATTTACCGCGGTTGGGCGCCAATTAAGATTTTATGAAGTTACTGTTTACTCGTGAGCAACGCACTGAATAAAATCAGCAATATAAACCGCAACTTGTTCCTTTATTGGGTAAATTCAAACTAAACTCTAAAGTACAAAATATTCTTACACCAAGCTAGCCCTGACCTATAATCGCTGAATCAGCGATTATGCTGATTGTATTATGTTTCGACGTCGCAACGATGCAGCGGCACATCGGCGCATAGAATGTTGACGATAGCACAGCGCAGCGTTTGGGACAGTTGGCACTAAGCATTGACTCGACTCTGCTGATCGTGCAGAATTGCAGTCGTTGACTTTTGCTGGCTGGATGTGTTAACTCCTCCCTCACTAGTTTGAAGGCCGTCCTCGGTTTTCCTCAAGGTGTCAATGACAGCTCGTATCGAGACTTGTTGTTTATCCTTTTTGTATTTCTGGTAAGTCTTAAAGATGACGAAACCGATGACCAGGGTGGCGAGGAATGCTGCAAACGTAATGGGCCATACTGACAGTTCCTTTTTGATATTGTCAATATGTTGGAGATTCTGGAACTTCAGCCTCTGAAGATACTGCATGCTCAAAATCTCTTGGTGGCCAGTTATATTTAAAGTAGCCGAGCCTGGGTGACGTTTGACCATGTTTTTTGTATTTTTGTACACGGACCCATTTACATAGATCTCCTCATCAAACGTCAGCAAGTGTGTACCATGGATGACTTTGTTAGTGCCGTTGTCCATTTGTATTATAACTGTTTCTTCGTTGATAATTATAATACCATCATCAATTACCACTAACGGTTGTAGATGACTGGGACGAGTGTTGCAATGCGCCATACCTCCAGAATGTAGTTATCGCGCACAGGTTGTTGAGTTTAGTTGCTTGCAAAACGTAGAGGTGAGGGAAGCGGTGCAGTTTCCGATTGGTAAGATTTTATTACTGCAGTCCGCGACGTTGTTGTTTCCAGCGAAATCAAGTATTGTTTTATTATGTTGGACAGGGAACAGGGGTATTTTCTTACATATTACTCTAGGATTAGGATATTTAATTAGGAAGTGTACAAAATTATGATCTAAAAAGACTGTAATGTAAGCTGTTTCAATTAAATCTGTTATGGTTAAATCTGTAGAGTGCTCATTTAAAATTTGGCTTAGGTCATTAGAGTCAAGTATTGCTGGGTTTATAATTTGTATTTTTGCGAGCGTAATAGACAACATTAATGTTTCGAGTTCGGAAATTACAATCCTATTTCTTGTGAGTAAAGTTTGGTAGAGATACCCTGTGTCAATCTGTTTTTCTTTGGCAAACCTACTTATCTTATTAACGGATTCTGTTAGGTCATTGATTTTTTCCTGTACTTTAGTGTTTATGAGTGCCTGCTGGTTAACTGAGTCAGTTAGCTTTTGTTGATGGAATTTCAATTGTTCAAAGTCGTCAAAATCAGGAGTCCCTGCTACTACTTTTAAGGCTGTTCCTAGAATATTTACACTTCTAGTTTGTCTATGGTGGATATTAACAGTCTCTAGTAATGATCTAATATGACCTACATTGGATTTAAGAATTTGTTTCATATGAGAGTGTGGGAAATGTTTCATAAGTGAATTAGTTTCCTTGGCAAATTCCGAGTACATTTTTAGATTAGAGGTATGTCTTAAAATTTTAAAGTCTTCCCAGATAACCGCGTTCCCGTCCATGATAGGGATATAGTCCGAGTTTGAATAGTTGATAATTTTTCCAGCCGTTGTTGCTACCACAAGTAGAAAGCGTAGAATCCAAACCCTAACGAAGATACAGAACAGAATAAATACTGGAGGGATATATGTTTTTTTTTGTTTTATCTTATGTTATCCTTATGAACCTCCCTCCCTTTTATAAGAACCGTTGTCCCCAAATCGGCTTCTACAATGACTTCTTCAAATAAGGGAGTTAACTTGTTGCCAAGTCTCTTATTCGATTTCATGAGTACTCTTTCGCCTACTTGGAAAGTTCTATTTCTTCTGTCAGCATTCTGGGTTTGTAAGAGCAGATCTTGAGCTCTGGATATTCTATCTTTTATTTTTGCGTCGAATCCGAGTGAGAAAGCATGGATTATGTCAATTGGTTTCTTGTTTACGACAGAGTGAATTGTTTTATTGTATTCTATTGTTGCTTGAAGTATAACGTCAATTGTGTCATTTAGCTGTTTTTCTAATTTTAGGCATCTTGCAATTTCTGCAAGAGTGCTATGAAATCTTTCTACCTGTCCGTTTGAACTACTGTGTAGTGGTGAAGAATTTACAATTTCAACATTAAAACGGTTTTTTAAAAGAAACTTTGTTGTTCCTGAGTTCAAAGACGGTTCATTATCACGATAAATAGTTTTAGTACTTGGGTAAAAGTTCATAAGCTGTAAGATTGAACTTTTATTTATTTGTTTGTTTTATTTATTTCAAATAAGCACTCTACTTACATGTTTTGTTTTGTGTGTGTTGTTTTATTTTAAAATTTCTGGTTGATGTCCTGGATAGTGTGTCTTCGCTAGTGGTTGCTGATCTTGCTGGTTCCGATTTTACTATCGGTTCTGGTTTCTGCTGTTGTTAAACTTGTCACTTTGTTTATAATGTTGCAGCTTGAGACGCTGCGTTTAGGGTGAGTAGATTTACCGCGGTTGGGCGCCAATTAAGATTTTATGAAGTTACTGTTTACTCGTGAGCAACGCACTGAATAAAATCAGCAATATAAACCGCAACTTGTTCCTTTATTGGGTAAATTCAAACTAAACTCTAAAGTACAAAACATTCTTACACCAAGCTAGCCCTGATCTATAATCGCTGAATCAGCGATTATGCTGATTGTAATATGGTTCGACGTCGCAACGACGCAGCGGCACATCGGCGCATAGAATGTTGACTATAGTACAGCGCAGCGTTTGGCACAGTTGGCACTAAGCATTGACTCGATTCTGCTGATCGTGCAGTATTGCAGTCGTTGACTTTTGCTGGCCGGATGTGTTAACTTATACAAGGTCTCTTCGAAAAGTATCGTCACTTTTATTTTTTTTTTGCGAAAATTTTTTATTTATTCATCAAAATTCATTTTGTTCCTTTCAAAATAAGCCCCATTAGATATTATTGTGTATCCTTGTTACAACTTATCTTTCAATCCTCGAAGCACTTTAAAATGTTTTTTTTGTGATCTTGTTAAACACTTTCATCGATGCCGTCTTTATCTCATCAAACGTTACGTAGTTGCGTCCTTTCATGGGCCTTTTTAGTTTCGGCAACAAGAAAAAGGCACAAAAAAATTGCTCACAAGTAACGATGTGTGAGTGGAGTTATCGTGGTGAATTTTTTATACTTCCACATATCCGCCCGTTTGTATCAGATTTCTTATCGCACTATGCAGATAATACTCATTATTGACAGTTATACCCTGTGGCAGGAACTCATAATGCACAACGTCTCTGGAATCGAAGAAAAAACTGTAAGCACAACTTTCACTTATGGCTTGGCTTGTTGTTCGCCGTTCACATCTTGTCTACCTTTTGAGGACGTTTTGTTAACCGATAAGCGTTGCTTCGGTCTAAGGTAGCTTTTCTATAAGCCACAGTTAACATTCGGAAAGCGAAAACTAAATGCGTGCAAATCATCAGTCAAAAATTAACTGAACATTCAAAATGGCGGAACTTGTCGGCATGCGTCAGAGACACATGTACATACCGGAAATTATCCGGAAATTAATTTTCTTCGGTATTCGAGGTGTGGTCTATTATATACCGAAAGTTCAAACGGTTAATAAAAAGTATTATTTGACCGTTTTGAGCAATTTGCGTGAAAAAATCCGTATGTACTAAAATGATGCGACAAAAAAAGAAGTGAGACTGCTCTAGTCGAGAATGCTCGACTAGGAAATACCCAAAACCCTGCGAAGAGTCGATTTCATAATCATTTTAGGGTTCTTTTATTCATACATAGCAAAGGTAACATGCACATACACACATACACCTTCACTTACAAGAACGATCTCTGCTTACTGCGAAGATTACGCAGCAGCTGCAGCAAGGGCTATATTAAGGAAAATTTATTGTTGTATACGTTTTTAGAGATGGACTTTCTGACACAAACTCTCAACTTGACATATCAAAAGTGTATAGTACTTGATAAGTGTTTCTTGCAAATTTGGGAGGAAGGGGGCTTGGTTTAAAAAATCCAAAAATTACTTAATCTTCAAATTCATTACATATATATACACAAAACAAATTTTTTTAAAACTTTTTAACGGTATTTCATTTTGATCGATAATAAAGATATGGGATAGTTTATCATTATATTTATATTTATAAGCTCCCAATTGCATATGGTTTACAACAAGTATACAACAAGTAGCGAGATCGCTGCGATCATACTGACGGACGGACAGACGTACATGGCTATATCGACTCAGATCAAGAATATATATATACTTTATGGTATCTGTGGCGCGTCTTTCTGTCTGTTAAATAGATTTGCAGAAAAACATTATACTTTGATTTCCCATTTTCAATGGGTTCAGGGTATAAAAGCAAGTGACAATAAATCGAATACGAAATTAAAAAGTCGTTATTTAATATAAAATTTGGACAGTTGGTAAAAGTAGTGACAAGCTAGACCAAGCGTACGCATTTTTTCTATACACATACATTCATTTTCGTGCGGTGCTATTGGTTGAGGCGATGTTGAGAAGGTGGGTTCGATGCCAGGTGATGTTGAGATTCTTTCTGTTCACTTCTTTTATAACGAATATGCTATATAATTGCGAAGGTGAGTTTAAGAAAAAATTTTAAGTCTCTAACACTCAAAAGCTCTGAGATCGAGGTAGTGATACATACGGACAGATCATCTTAGCTGTTCTTCCTAATTTCTCATTTTCAACGGGTTCAGAGGATAATGATTTTACCATAAAAAGAAATTAAAGTTGTAATTATAATACATATGGTTGGATATAATATTTTTGTGAAAATGTATGTAACATGCAGAGGGAGCCATAACAGACCCTATAATATATATATATATTCTTGATCAGGAAGACAAGCTGAGTCGATACAGCCATGTCCGTCGGTCCGTACGTATGTATGAACGCAGCGATCTCGCAATATTGATATTTTAAATATATAGTCGTGTATACCATACGCAGTAAAAGTTTATTATTTCTTTCCAAAAACTCATCTCACTTATTTTTTATCGATAACAATCGATAATTTGGCATCCGTTTTTAGGCGTAACTTGTTTACCGTTAAAGTAAAAGGGCTCAGATTTACAGTGTATATCCATGTAATGAATACAAAGATTTTGTATTTTTGGATTATTCATACCACGGCTCTACCGCCCTACAAAATACTAAAGACTTGTGCTTTTGCAAATGCATACATATTAATATTCATTAAATAAGTTCTCATAATATATCCCCAACTTCAGCCCAAGTGCTGCTGCTGCGTAAACTGCGCAGTAAGCAGAGCGCGTGTTTATGCTTGCGTGTGTATGTGTGTGCATGTGTTGATTTCTATGTATGTATCGGAGAATTATTTGAATATGGATATCGACTGGCAATATGGATAGTTTTATGCTGTGAGTGGTTATTAAACTCCCTAATTGCTAATTGCGGGTACGTAGTTTCGGGAAGTGGCAATGGGTAGAATTGTCAGATCGTCTGAAGACGGCTTGAGAGTAGTTTAGCTGCAACAGTCGAGATGAACACACGTACACGTAAGTCACGAAGCTACAGCGCTAGACACTAAACGGCGACAAGTTCCGTTACAAATGTGACGCCGATTTCATCAGATGGTGAAATAACAAATTGTGAAAATAATACTGATATGTATATATACCGATATGTATATATCGGCTCTTCGCAAGGGTTCAGGTTATCTCGTAGTTGAGCAGTCTCGACTAGAGCACTTTTACTTGTTTATCTTAGCTGTTTGTCTTTTTAATAAACAAATTTATATGAAATATTTAAATATATCGAATTGGTAGCTTAAAGCAAGGAGGTGTTTGCTCTACTTACCTTCATAAGCACAGATTCACTGAGTTTTTCACGGTTTATTATTTTAATGGCTACTTTTTTCCCAATCATACAATGAACGCCCAATTTGACAAGACCTATCAAATAAGGCAAAAATAATTCTTTTCTATTGCCAAATAGTTTTTTAGATACTTACCTGTTTGACCTTTCCCAAGTGTTTTCTCCAAGCGATATGGACCGACAAACTGACAGTTATCTGCCATAATATTGTTTTCCTTTTGCATTTTGTAGCTCTGCTAGTTTCTGACTGTAAGCTGCTATCTATATCTGAAAAATATTGTAAGGTGCCGTCGGGCCATTCGCTCAAACTGCTGCTTCAGCTTTTTTTCAATTGATTCAAAATGATTTTGTTTTTAAGTTTAGTGTTGTCTTATTACATTTCTAAACTTTAATCAAATGTACATTTACATTTTCAGGTGTACATGAAGTTATATTATTCATTTTAAATAATATCTATTACTCTTATTTCTTTTTTCCAATTAGACCGTGAAACTTGCAAAGGTAGATTTAAATTATATGATTAAGTGTCAAGATAATTTCCTGGACTATCTTATTATGAATAAATTAACACTGTTCTACATTTGGGCATAAGATAAAAATCTACACACACAATCAGGCTAAACGATATTCTCTCAGATGCATGATTGTCCTGTCATCGACAAGATCGGAGGGGATCAGAGCGAATTACAATTAAGGGAATATCTACTCAGCTCATTTTCCGGATAAGGAATATATGTTACCCAATAGGCCACTCTTTATTCGGTCTATAAATATACAATTTTAAAAAAAAATATATAAAAAAAATTGAATTTCACGGAGCTTATTACTATAAAGAAATTGGTATAACCCTCATATTAGAAACTTAAGTATGAATTTCACATTGAAAGTTTATTTTGGTCACTTGAAATTATAATTGTGCAAATGTATCCAATAGCCAGTAGAAGGCGTGGATCAATATCGAAAATTTAGTTTTGAGCAAGAACACGATTGGAGTTGATCAAAAAAGATTTTCGCATTTCGTGAAAACCAAATGATTTACCAATGTTTACCCCACAAACTGAAGTCCATAAAAATTGCCAACAGCAAGTAAGCCCTATACCAGGCATAACAATCAAAGGCGATATATTTAAAATTTCTTTTATTTATTTTTGGTATAATCTGTAGTCAGATATATCTTATTTTTATCCCTGACCCCTAACCCTAACCGTTATATAAAATATAAATTTAAAATATGGTGAAAAAAACTATTTTTATTAAACCAAGTTTACAAAATGAACAACTAAGGAAACTCTTGTTTGGTTGACTAGGAGATCCGATCCGCGTTTTTAAAATATATTCCGTGTCTTGTATCTATCAAAATCTTATAAAAAAAATTGAAATTTTCAATCTTGAAACTTCACAATCAACAAGCATGTTTGTAAAAAAACTAGTTGTTCTTTTAATTATAATAGTAATAATAATTTAATAATAGAAAATAAAAAAAAAAGTAAAATAATAAAAATAAAATAAAGTCGAACCAAAATCTTCTTATCAAAACGCATTACCTCTACCGCAACGTTATTTCTTGTTTTTAAAAAGAAGAAAAATATGCGTCAGCACGGCGACGCTCACCGCTTCTACCAACTCCGCCACTGAACTACTCAGAGGACTAGTAGCAAATCTGGACATAATAATCAGAACAAAATGCAATCACATTTGTGATTCTAAAATAAAAGCGTTTGAACATCTAAATGGATATATGCATACACATTTATAGGAGAAATGCATCGCTGCTTAGAATTGCTGGCTACGCGTTTTTGCAAATTGAATAACTTCTATGATGCTTAATGGATTTCAATGAAATTTTCAGATCTACATGATCTACATTTTCTATTACTTATTTAATATATACGAATATATATGTTTATGCAAGCAACAGATGTTCACACGCACTCAACCAACGGTGCAGTTTAAGCAGCGACTAAGCTTAGGCGGCAGTAAGGGCTATATTATTGAAACTTTGTTGATGAATGAGTTTTTATACACTGAATCCATTGAAAATGCGAAATCAGTATAAAACCCCACAGACCCACACAGCTTCGTATTTGCTCGGGTCACTCTCTTTAGGGTTCTAGAAGTGAAAAGATGGGAGGCGTAATTAGTGAGCTGCGACCGCTCTCCCGAAAATATGAAGAGCCACTATATGCTGCTTTTTCCCTTCTGACCGAAGAGTATACCAGACTGCTTAAAGGGTTAGCCATGTTCATGCAAAATGTTAAGATTTTCATTATAATTTTTGGGATGGGTATAAAAGCGTTGATGCCCATGCAGAATATGTTTTAGCGACGAGCATACACGCACACAGCAGTTGCGACACTATTGGACTTAAAGACGCTGACGTTAAGTTTCAGATTCGACGGACAATGACCGACCACGCGCGAAATATGATCCACCAAATCTTCGCGCAACTGACGGCTGGAGAACGAATCGAATCGCATGGCAACATTTTTCGGCTCATTACTTTTTATCATTTGTAGCTCTAAGTAACTTTGTACTTTAGCTTTAGTTTAGTATTGTTCGGCCTAGGAACGATCGGCTGATAAAATATTTAATAAATAAATATTTATTTTATTGATAATTGATGCCTATAAATTAAATTTACTCCTGAAAACGACGCGAGTAAAAAGTTTCGTAAAAAAGTGAGCTACAATAATAACTTCATTGTTGAAATTATTAACACACTTATTTTTTTAAAAAAAAAAAAAAAAAAAAAAAAGTAAGAGTCCTCTAGTCGAGACTGTTCGACTAGGAGATCGCCTAAACCATGCAAAGCGCCGATATTCAAAAAATTCTTTGCTTTTTTAACATTTACAAACATATACATGCGTATATATGCAAGAAAAAAATGAGCACACACATGCGCACGCACGCACGCAGGCATGGGTACACGCTTTTCAAACTGCGCTGTTAATGCAACTACAGCGCTTGAGCTGCAGTATGGGCTATATAATGGAAACTTATTTGTTGATTCAGTTTTCTTCTAGATGAACTTTCGTCAAATCAAATTTTTAGAGCCTGATCATGACAATCATTTGTATATATTTGCCAAAGCTTAAGCTCAAGTGCTTAAAATACGTTTTTTGCTTATTCCGAATTATAACAAAAATCGAAATGGTATTCATTGGGGAATAAGTAAAGGTATTTTGTGTGTCTTTTTGGGAACTTCAACTGGATCACAAAACACCCAGCGTTGTCAGCCTGTCTGCTCTGAATAAGAATGCTTTGATATTTATAGATGTAAGAGGTATACTTACCCAAATTAAATTTAAAAAGAATTTAAGGAACTAATAAATTAATGTATTAGAAGTAGTTAATTCGATAATATTTTTATGTAGTTATATTATTAATTATCGACATCATCTAATAAATAACTTAATATATAAAAATTCTTGTATTTACAGTTCCTGCTTACTGATGCACAGTGCATGATTTGATGTCACAGTGCATGTATTAGGAAGTGTTTGAATATACACTGTGACATCAAATCATGCACTGTACATCAGTAAGCGGAACTGTAAATACAAGAATTTTTATATGTCGTTGTAGGTGATGTCGTATTAATAATATAACTACATAAAATATTATCGAATTAACTACTTCCTACGTGAATTTATTAGTTCCTTAAATTCTTTTAAATTTGAATTTGGGTAAGTACCTCTTATCTATAAATATCAAAGCATTCTTACCCCATTACAGACGGGCTTATTAAGCGGGATTGACGGATTCCCAAGACTGCCGACTACAGTAGGCTCCACCATTTTCGATTTTGTGAGACTCAAAACTGTATTTTAAGCACTTGAGCTTAAGCTTTGACATACAAATGACCGATATGATCGAGCTCTAAAATTTGTTGTGGGGATATCTAGAGGCTGAATCAGTAAATAAATTTCCGATGCACTTTCTTAAATACTACAGCTCCAGCGCTACTTCAATTCCATTAACAACTTTTTGGTTAAGCCTCGGCCACCCCAGCACCTGCGTACCCGTACATGCATATTCATGTGTCACCTTGCATATACATACGCATGTATATGTTTGTAAATGTTAAAAAGCAGAAATTTTTGAACTGAAAAAACATGGTCTCGCAAGAAGAGACTTTCTTACTTTTTTTTTTTTAAAAAATAAGTGTGTTAATATTTCGAACGTGGTGTGTACTGTCACTTTTTTACGGAAACTTTTTTTTTCGCGTCGTTTTCAGAGATGCTATATCAATAAAATAAATGTTTATTTATTAGAAATTTTATCAGCCGATTTTTAGGCCAATAAGCTTCAAAACTCTGAAATTTTTAAATTTCAAATGATAAAAAGTAATGAGCCGAAAAATATTCTCTACTCCAACATTATTTGCGCGAATTTGGTAGATCTAGTAGCGTCAACGCCAAATCCAGTAATTAACTTTGTATTTTGTCGTCACTACATGGGCGTAGCGAAATTATAATGAAATCTTAGCATTTTGCATGAACATAAACTAACCCCTTGACGTCTGTGCTACTCTTTCGGTCAGAAGGAAAAGCAGCATATCTCAATTGCGGCAACTGTACCCCATCTTTGGAGATGCTGGCACTTGTTGCGCGCTACATCTAGAACTTGACCCAGCCAAAATTCGGCTGTGTGTACTGATTTCACGTCAGTGTATAAAAAGTTCATCAACAAAGTAATAATATAGCTACTGTAGACTGATGCTCGCTGCGCTCGCAGACAGTTGTGCGTGTGAACATCTGTTGCCGCAAACATGTGTGTATATTAATGTTGTAGAGATCTGAAAATTTCATTGAAATATTAGTATGTAGAGTTGCCGAAATTTGCAAAAACTTGTGTTGTGGTCAGCAGCGATGCGTTTCTCCCTGTGTCTGTGCATATATCTGTAGATGTTCATTTTCTTAGTCTGATATCAGTGTCTGATGTCTATCAAATTTATTTATCTCTAATCAATTCAATAGAAACGTGTCTGTAACCTATTTTCTTCTTTTAAGCAAAATGCGTTATTAGAATGTGTTTTGATAAGAAGATTTTAGTTCAGCTTCTTTATTTTAATATTTTTCTTTTTCTTTTCTATTATTAAGTATTATTACTATTATAATTAAAAAGAACAACTAGTTTTTACAAACATGCTACTGTTGATTCAAGGTAATTTCATTTTTTAGATTTTGATGTTAGACTTGAATGTTAAAAACTGGATCAGATCTCTAGTGTTAACAAGTTCCTCCAAGTTGTTTCATTTTATGAAACTAGTTTGTATAAAAACTCTTTCACCATTTCTTCAAATTTGCATATTACCTATAACAATTAGATAAAGTCAAAGATCATAGATATATATTCTAATTATAAATATTGAAAATTTAATCTCTCAACGCATTTTGTTATGCCTGGTATGACCTTGCTGTTAACAGCCCACCTTGAACTCGAGTTGTGGTGTATTGGTAATCATTTGGTTTCTGCAAAAATCCCAATCTTTTTCAGCTCCAGAGCATTGATTTTGGCTATTGGATACATTTACATTATGTTCAAATGACAAATAAACTTTCAATAAATTCCTGTAAATTTCAATAAAGTTATATATTTCTTTATATTAATAGCTCCAATGAAATTCAATTTTATATATTTTTTTAAAATGTATTTATAGACCCGGGTAAAAATTGGCCCCTGATGTATTCCTTATCCGGAAGAGCTGAAGCTGGTATTCCCTTAATTATCGATGCTGGGACAATCATCTGAGACAGCCTGATTGTGTGTGTAGACATCTTATGCCCAAATGTAGGCAGTGTTAAATTAAGATAGTCAGAAATCTCTTGACATAATCATATATTAAATCTACCTTTATTTCCTGGAAAAAGAATAAGAGTAGTAGATATTATTTAAAATGAATGATATCTTCATGTACACCTGAAAATGTAAATGTGACTGATTAAAATTTAGAAATGTAATAAGACACTAAAAAACAAATCATTTTGCTGAAGCAGTTTAGGCGAGCACCCCGCCGAGATATGATAGCAGCCTGATCGAAACTAACGGAGCTACAAAATAAAGGAAAATGTTATGGCGAATGACGTCGGCAGTAAAACTATTTGGCAATAGAAAAAAATTGTGCCTTGAGTCAAATTCGTTGATTAGCCATTAGGCGTGAAAACTCAGTGAATCTGGCACTGAAATGAGCCTCCTTGCTTTAAGCTTGCAATTCGATATATTTAAATATTTCATATAAATTTGTTTATTAGGCAACAAAAAGTGCTCTAGAACTGCTCCATTGCAGATGTATTTTAGAGAAACTTGACGCGTATATACATATCCCATTATTATTTTCACAATTTGTTGGACATCTGATGCGACTTGTCGCCGTTGTGTCTATCGTAGACTTGTGTAAGTGTCAAATATGTTTGTCGCTACTCTCAAGCCGTCTTGACGTCCCGACAATTTGCCACTTCCCGTACCCCGCAGTGTTAAGAGACGGCAACCGTATTGTAGTCAGATATCCATGTTCAAATGTCCGACACCACGAAATCAACATGCACATACGCAAGTAACACGCGCTCTGCTACACTTTTGAATTGCTTGTAGATATATTATGAGAACTTGTTTAATGAATATTATGTATTGGCGCAAGTCTTTGAAGCCGGAACGTAGAGCCGATATTATGAAATATCAAAAAATACAAAATCTTGTAATTACATGGATATACACTGTAAAATCTGAAGCCCTTTTGCACAACGACTGGCAAGTTGCATAGAGCAGTGCCAAGAAATCGTTGTTATCGATAAATTGAGATAATTTTAATAAACTTTTACTGCGTATATTCACTTTTTGACTATATATTTAAAATATCAATATTTTTGGATCGCCACGTTCCTATACGACGAGACTGTAATATATCGACTCAGCTTGTCTTCCTGATCAAAAAAATTATAAACCATATTATATTAGGGTCTATTATAATAATTTCTGCATGTTACATACATTTTTCACAAAAATGTATATCCAACCATATGTGTGCTTTATTTCAACATGGTAAAATCGTGAACCGTTGAGAAAAACTGGAATGTCTGTCCGTATATCCTCCTCATTAAATACCTTCCGGTGCCTCGAAACAAAGCACTCAAACAATAACACTGAAAATGAACTTTGGTCCAGCGTGCTAAACACCAACCGCCAGGGCCGCATTAGTGCTGGGCACCAATTTCGTATTCATTTATTGTCGCCACACCCTGAACCGATGGGAATCAAATACCTGTACAGTGTTGCTGGAGAGACATGCCACAAATCTGTAAGTATATATTCTTGATCAATCATTATTCGTAATCCATCCATCCATCACCGCTCGTCCTACCATGATGCTTAGCACGATTGTATGAAACTTCCTTCAGCAATTGGGGGCTTATAAACAAATGATAAAATATCCCATATGTACTGTATCCGTCAAAGTACCCAGACCAAAAAGTTTTTAAAAAAAAATTTGTTTTAAATATATATATGTAATGAATATTTTTAGTTTTTAGACCAACCTACTCCCAGGCGAAAACACCCATCAAAGTACTGTACCCCGCACCGATATGTCAAAGTTGAGTTTGTGTCGGGGGTGCATCACAGCTCGTAATTTTCCTTGGTAACCCACTGCTGCAGCACCGTAATCTTGCAGTCGTGCTGTAGTGGGGGTGTATGTGTGTGCACACTGTTGCAGGAATTCGAAGATTTCAAAATGATTGTAGTCAGAATAACTCACCCGGGAGTTTGGGTGACACCACAGTCAGAACTGTAAACTGAAACTGGTCTCACTACTTTTTTTGTCGCATCCAGTACATACTGCACCAAGACGGTCAAATAATACTGTAACCGTTTGAACTTTTCGATATATATTAGACCACCTCGAATGCCGAGAAAATCGGAAGAGATCCGGTATGTACATTGTCTCCTGACGCATGCCGACAAGTTCCGCCATTTTGAATGTTCAGTTAATTTGACGGTACTTTCCAGGTAGCTGTGGCTTATAAGCCTTAACGAAGCGCGTCCTCAAGCGGCCAACCATAGGTTGTGCTTACAGTTTTCTTCGATTCCAGGACGTTGTGCATTATGAGGTTCACACAGAGATCTGCATGGTGCAGGAAATCTGACTTGAACGGATATGTGGAAGTATAAGGAATTCACCACGCACACAGTACTTGTGAATTGTGCCTTTTTCTTGTTGCCGAAATAAAAGCGCAACTATAACGATAAAACGGCATCGACACAAGATACTTCGAGGAAAAAATGCCTGGCATCTAATGGGAGCTTATTTACGAGGAACAAAATGAACGTCAAATAAAAAATTTCGCAAAAAAAATAAAAGTGACGTCACTGAAAATTTATATGAATTAACTTGTCAAATACAACAAAAAAAAGTCAATATAACAAAGATATGCCTTGTATATAGTCAACATTCTAGCAATCAATGCTACGTCAGTACGAGACCCCCCCCCCCCCCCCCCCCCCCCCCCCCCCCCCCGTATCCATAATAAACGTAATCGCTGATTTGGCGATTATAGTCAGGGTAGCTGATGTAGAATGTTGTACTTTAGAGTTTAATTTAATTTACCCAATGTAAATTGCAGTTTTATATTGCTGATTTTTATTCGGTGCGTTACAGTAAACAAAATCTTGAATTGGCGCCCAACCCGCGGTAAACCGTACAGCGTCTCAAACTACATTCCCACTAAACAAGTGACAAAGTTGTAGCAGCAGAAACAGAACCGATAGTAAAATCAAGTCAGCAACCACTAGCAGGTACACGGACATCAACCGAAAATTTTAAAAATAAAACGAGCACACCAAAACAAAACATGCTAGTAAATTAGCTATTTATTAAATAAAACAAACAAATAAATATGGGATTCAATCTTGCAACTTATGAACTTTTGCAGAAAAATTTATTTATCTGTCTTTTGAACTCAGGAACAACAAGTTTCTTTAAAAAACCGTTTTAATCTTGAAATTGCTTCACCTTTACAGTAGTTCAAGCAATTTTGCCGAATAGAAAAGATTTTCATAGCATTTGCCGTGAGAATTGCAGATGCCACAAAATTAAAACTTCAAGCAACAATAAAATAAAACTCTGTCGTAAACAAACAATTGGAAACTCTTTCTGAAATTCATTTATAGAGCTGTTTCAAATGAAATACGCCGAAATCGAATAGGAAGACTTGGCAACAACTCCTATTTGAAGAAGTCATTGAAAGAGCAAGCGGGGATAATGACATAGATAAAACAAAAAATGGCCGAGTATTTATTCATTCTGTATCTTCGTTAGGGTTTGGATACACTTTCTACTATTGGTAGCAGCTGGCAGCTGGAAAAAATTATCAACTATTCAAACTCGGACCATCACAATATGGACGAGACGCATTCTCGATTTTTAAAATTTTAAAGACATACCTCTAATCTAAAAAATATAACACTCGAATTTTATGAAATTTATTCACTATGAAATTCCATTTCCCACTCTCTTATGAACAAGTTCTTAAAATCAAATGTAGGTCATATTAGGTGAACTGTTAATATCCACCATAGACCCAAACTTTAAATGTGTATTTGGAACATTTTGACGACTTTAGTAATTGCTCCGTCAACAAAAGCTAACCATTTCAGTTAACCGGCGAATACAGAATTGCAGGAAAAAAATCAATGATGTGCTGGAATCCGGAATGGTGGGACCCGAAAATTGTCTCTACCGAACACTCACAGAAAGCAAGTTGCTCGAGCTCGGAACGACGCTCACCAAATACAAATTATAAAACCCAGCATGCGACTCTGTGACCTAAACCAAAATTTTAAACCGAGCACTCTACAGGTAGCCATGGCAGATTTGAATTGAGCAGCTTACGGTGGTTTTTAGATGTGAATTTTGTACACTCTGAATAAATATGCAATCTAAACATTGTATGGAAATTGCTGCAATTCCCCTGTCCAACATAATAAAACAATACTTGATTTTGCTGAAACGCTGAAAATCGCAGACTACAGTAATAGCGCGTCGGAAACTGCCACTCTCTCTACGACGCAGCAATAAAACTCAACCCCATTGTGCGCGACCAACAACCGTACACTAGATCCCAGTCATCTACAACCGTTAGTGTGAATTGATGATATTATAATTATCAACGAAACAATTATAATACAAGATGGACAACGACACCCAAATAGAACACACTTTTGCGGCGTTTACGATGAGAGATCTAATAAATCAGGTCATATGCAAAAATGCAAAAAGGATCAAACATCTTCCACCCCTGCCACCAACTGGCCACCAAGACGAGCATGCATCAGAATGAAATTCAAATTGTTGCCAATATCAAAGGGAACTTGTCGGATATGGCCCATTACATTTGCAGCATTCACCACCCTGGTCGTCGGTTTCTTTAAAACTTACCGTAAAACAACAAGTCGATCTGTGTCGTGGACAGCCTCCAAGTTGGGGAGGAGACCCGACACATCCGGCAAACCGGCAAAATCAGACTACAATTATCAGCACAAGTGAGTGTCACAATTTTCTTGTGCAAACTTGCACTTTGTCAAATCAACTCCACCGATATTGCCGCTCATTTTGACGTCAACATATGCAATCCCGTAATATTGATTCGGCAATTCAAATCGAATAACTGATATTAGGCTCCACCTTTTAGAGTTTAGTTTCAATTTAATGCGCCAAATTTCTCACTGATTTACAGTGCGTTTGTAATCGTAACTTCATAAAATGTTTTCACCTAAGCCTCTCGAAAAATTATAAGTGACAAGTTTAATAAGCCGTAAGCCAAAATTGATAAAAATGAGACCCGTACAAGTCGGCAACCCATAACTTGTACACTGTAGAAATTTTAAAATAAAACAATTTTAAAAAACAAAACATGTAAGTAAATTAACTTATTTAGTAAAATAAAACAAACAAATAAATAAAAAATTGATATTTTTAACTTATGAACTTTTGCAAGTACTAGAAAAATGACTGACTTGTGATAATGAACCATCTTTGAACTCAGGAATAATAAATTTCTTTTAAAGGCGTTTTAATGTTGAAATTGTGTACACAATTCCATTCATAGCACTCTTGCAGAATTGCAAGATGCCACAAGAAAAACAACTATGACATACTTCAAGCAACAATAGAATACAATAGAAACTTCGCTCTGTCGTAAACAAGAAACCAATTGACATAATCCATGCTTAAAGATAGAATAATCAGAGCTCAAAGTCTCATCTTGCAAACCGGAGATACGGTAGGGAAAATAAACTTCCAGTAAGCGAAAAATGAGAATCGAATAAGAAGACTTGGCAACAAGGGGTGCTCCCTTATTTGAGGGGCATTGTAGGAATTTGGGACTGCGGTAGGATAACATAAGATAAAACAAAAAAACATATATCCGATATTCTGTTCTGTATCTTCGTTGGGAATTTGGATTCTACACTCTATTGGTAGCGGCAAGCGGCTGGAAGAACGTGGCAAACTCGGACTACCACAATAAACACCACTCTGGGAAGGCAAATTTTTAGGACCCTCCCGATGCCGAGTTTGCCGGAAACTAATAGCAATACG